>JAVJIF010011304.1:0-94086 GCA_038442645.1 Agave tequilana
AAGCTATAGATGTAAATTATTTAGATTTTATTTTATTTTCATCTTACCTTTAATAAAAAATTAATTATTCATTTTTGATTATTTTTGACAAGTTGATTATTCATTATTCTACTCATATAGGTAGAGTTGTATAGAAATATCTACTTCATAAAGTACCGTTGAAAAAAATTGAAGACAATGCATCTTTTTGAAAGTATGAGAGAGAATCAAAAAATTAGGGACCAGGAGAGAAAATTTATGATATATTAAATAATAATAAAAATTACTTGCCGTGTCTCCTTATCTTTTTCTTAGATTTTGACGTGTCCCTTGTCTGTGTCGTGTCTGACACCCGTGTCTGTGTATGTGCTACATGGGTCGATGCCGCCCTTGAGACCGTCGTGAGACCATGAGAGGGCTACCGTCGTGAGACTCGCTATAAGATCTGAGCGCGGGGGGGGGGGGGGATCAGAGGGAGAGACTCTTCCTCTGATCTCTCTCTTCCCCCTCCCCTCTCTCTATCTCCCTCCCTCTGACCTCTCTGTGTCTCCCCCCTCCCCCTTCTCTCTCTCTCTCCCCTCTCTTCATCCAATCTCTCTCTCTCTCTCCTCCCTCTCTCACCCGATCTCTCTCTGTCTCTTAAAAGTTAATATAATCTTTTTCTTTTTTTCTTTTGAGTTTTTTATATTATCCCTCAAATCTTCCATATTTTTAAATTTACCCATCAAATCATCACATTTCGCCAATTATCCCTCAAATCTTCCATATTTCTAAATTTACCCCTCAAATCATCATATTTTCACATTTCTATATTTTTTTACGATTTGTCGTGATTTTTCAGAATTTTTTAAACTTTCTTTGTAGTGTTTTGCGCGTATCGCCCGAGACCGATGCGTCCCAGTACCCCCGAGTCAACAGCCAATTTTTACCATGCTATATGGCATAAATGACAGAGAGAATATAAGGTCTGGTTGATGTCAAAAGTGGGATCTCTTTCCACCATCGAGGTATTCGAGTCCGAAAGCTACTTGCTAGATGCTTCAACCTAATCCTTTACAATCAGAGCAAAATTTGACTACTAGTCTTTTCATCATAATTCGTGTTTCGTAATTTGCCAACAGCATTGCATTTTAGACTTGCCATGTTAACTTACTATATAATTGATTGACTCATTCGCTAAAAGAGATCAATCATCTCTCTACTACAAAAGCACTCGTGGTGCCGACCACCCCCCTCCCCCCACCCCCCACCCCCCCCACACAGAAAGCTAACAAGTAGGATGGTTTGTAACTAACAAGGAGTAACTGTCAACAAAACTAGCAATAATATATCAAAATGCAGAAACCAAAATCCGAGACTTACTAATGACCGGGAGGTCCATTTCGAGGCCCACGAGCTCCAAAAGCTTGAACCCATCCATGTCAGGCATGTGAACATCGCTGATGACCAGATCAAATTGGTTCTTGTTCTCCCTCAGCATCTCCAGTGCCTTGATTGCCTGGTTTGTCGTTGTAACTAAAAGATTTGCACACACCAACGTTAATAAGCTGAACTCTAGGATCAGTTCCTTAGAGGAAAAATAATCTCTAGATGTTTTCTTCTCAATTAGAAACAAAGTAATAGAGCTTAATGAAACGGAACCAATGTAAACAACCCACGAGCGAAGCCAAATTCCAATGATAGAATCACATGAATTATGTGAGAAATCCAAAATTGTGCTTAAATTGTAATTAAGATTTATCCTGAATAATGATGACAAGAATAGAACAAAGAATCCACATCAAGAGCATAGACTCCACATGATCAAACAAGACAAAGAATCCAGCTTCATTGACGAAAAAGAGCTAAAAAACCTTTTTGAAAAAAAAAAGAGAGAGAGAAATTAGAAAACCAACTACTGAAAATCTAAGATAACAGAGGAGAATCAAACCTAACCATGATATTGGCATCGAACCAGCAAAGATTCCAACACCTTCAGACAAGTTGGATCATCATCAACAGCGAGAACCCTCATCCCAACAGGGAACTGATCTCTCGAGCCATTCCTCTCTCTCTTCTCCACTACAGTCATCTTAGGTTCAACTTTCTTTCGAAAAGAGAAACTAACTCGAAAACAAACAAGACCCAGATCACCAAAATCCCTGGCAAAGCTTGAAAGGGCTTAAACACCCACGCCCCGTTACCCCCTCATTTAGACTCCCGTCACAAAACCAGAAAAAGCTCCAGCTTCAAAACTCCAAAGTCAGAGGGGGAGCGGGAGAGGGAGGCGGGGGGGGGGGGGGGGGGGGGGGGGGGGGGGGGGCGCGAGCGAGAGAGAGAGAGACCAAATCAAATCAAGGGAGTATATGAGGAACAGAGCACACAGACGGCAAAAGGATGGCAACTTGTGGAGGAATCAAAGACTTTCAAGAGGCCAGAAAAGACTTGCAATGACCCTCTCTGACCCACCACCAACTTCAACCCCCCTCCGACAAAAAACCCAGAAAGAGAGAGCTCGCAAGGAAAGCAGCACCGCGCACCAAAGATCAAAGAGAAGGGGGCAAAAATTGAATTTTGAGCTCTCTAAGAAGCCAAGAGAACAGAGCAAAAAGATGGAAAAGCTTAAAGGGAATCAAAGAAGGAGGGGGGAGGGAGGGAGGGCGGGGATGGGCTGATAAAAAGGAATGTTTGATGGAGAATGTGAGGGAGTCAAATTGGGGAAAGCAATCTCTGGGGTGAGAAGAAAAAGGGACCTCCTATCCACACTAAAAAATGGATACTTTTCTCCATCACTTTTTTCTTCCTCTTTTTTAATGTAATAAAAAAAAAAACCCATGTTTTTTTAAAAAAAAAATCTCTCTTGAAATTAATTTCAAGCAAAAAAAAAAAAAAAAAAATCTCTTCATAATTTAATTATTAAAATCAATCTCTAACAACGTCACGTTGCTTTCGCCTTACATGCGTGGCATTGGGTCACCATAGGATGGTTATCTTTTTGTCTGAATTTGACGAACCATAACGTAAAAATTGATACAATTTTAGGTTCGAGTTTGGCCACACCGAACCTAATTTTGAGCCAAAAAAAAAACTCAGTCTTCTTCTTCTGCTTCTTTCTTTCTCTGTCGACTGCCTCTCCGCCTTCTTCACCCTCTTCTTCAAAAACACTGGCTCCCTCACCAATTATCAGAATCAGATCCCTTTCAATCCGCCTCTCCTCCCTCTCTCTTCCCTCCTACTTTCCCAACCCCGATCGCTTCGTCATCACCCCTTCCTACTGTGTCAGCATCCTCATCCTCGCCAAGTGGACCTCCAAGCTTGGCCTCAACCCCTCCGCCATCAACTCCTTCTGCTCCGGCAACCTCCCCGACCTTGCCTGTTGCAGTGCCACCCTTGCCTCCACCCGCAACGGTATCGACGATAAAATCTCCCACGCCACCAACTGTTTCTACCTCATTGTCACCTACGCTATCAGCATTGCCAACTCCTTCACCCTGTGTCGCCTGCAGCTTCAGCCTCGACCTCAACTCCCGTGCCTCCTCACCTTGTAAATAAATCCCCCACCACCACTGCCAAACAATAATTCAATTTAAAGCCTCATAATCAACATCAAAATTTCCTTTGATACGACTTGCTTTACGGTGGGGTAGTTAAATCCAGAAGTAAAATTGTTAAAATTTTATGTTCGGATTCAGCGAACTCAAACATAAAATTTTTACAATTATGCATAGGATTTGTCAAATCTAGACGAAAATTAACCATCCCGCGGCGCCCGACGCCATGAAAGGCGAGACAAAACTGCTCAGCATCTACATGGCGCCGACGTGGCTTATTAGATGTCGATTTTGGTAATTAAATTATGTAGAGGTGTTTTCTTAGAATTAAGTTCAAAAAAGGTTTTTTTTTAAAAAAAAAAATTTCCCTTTCCCTCCTTATTATGGTGCTAATTTTCTTATTTTTCCCTAGGGATGGCTAACGAGACGAATCGGGTTGATTCGTCCCGTTAGCTAATGAATCCGTTACCCGTCTCGTAACGAATCTAAACGAGACGAATCAAGAATCGGGTGACCCGATTCGTTACCCGGATTCGCGAGACGGGTTAGACCCGTCTCGGATTTTATTATTATTTTATTTTTTAAAATTTCAAAATTACCACAATAGGTAATTTTTTAAGCTGTTGAGGGTTTAAAAAAATAATAAAATAAAATAGGGGTGTGAAACTAAGTTTCCCGTCTCACATATATAATAATATAGGACTTAAAAAAAAAAAAAAAAGAGGAGAGGTCGGGAAAAATTTTCCCCGACCCGATTCGTCCCGTGATTCGTCACTGGACGAATCTGACCCGTCCCGTTTAAATGGGACGGGTCAACTCGGGTTGACCCGCCCTAAACGGGGCGGATCCGGGTTGACCCGCAACCCGCCCCGTGCGACTCTAACGGGTCGCACAGGGCGGGGCGGGTCGAAGCGGGTCGACCCGCCCCATTAGCCATCCCTATTTTTCCCATCTTCTCTATAAAATTCAAGAAAAAATATAATGGCAAAGATGGGGTCTAGGGAGCCACAGTTGTGAGGCAAAAACAGACGTGGATGTGGTGTAATTGTTTATTTCATGTAAATAAATAATAAAAATTATATACTAAAGATATCAAGTGGGAGATTATATTCTGTTGTAGAGCATTATTAGTGTTTTTATATTTTATTATTAATAACAATTTCCATAATAATTCTTTTGTGAGGTTAGGAATCAGTAGGGCCCTGAAAGGGACAAATTCTCCTGAAAAACTTAAAAAAAATAAAACAATAAAAAATAGAGCCCAAATGAGGCAATCAAGGGCTTTGTGATTCCTTGCTAAGCTGGTGGCTTGTTGAGGCATTTGAAGACATGATCATGTGAGTGCCCATAGTCATCTCATTGGTTGCCAATGATGTTTAATCTTTCCAAACAAAAATGTCTCTCATTGACTTTTATCTAACATTAGCCTCTGCTATTTTTTTGCATAGCATATGGCTTGGGGGCATCAAATGTTTGGGAGCTAATTTGCATGCTAAGTGACTTGAGTCCTTTAAAAATATAAATGTTGCTATTTTCTAGTCAAGTCTTATCGTCGTGTTACAGTAACACTTACAATATAAGCGATGTATATGTATTAAGTAATATTAGAACTCAACACCAGTAAATTAAACCGATAATTGTCACTATAGTACAATAGTAAAGTCTCTTGGCGAGCTCTAATGCTACTTGTACCGAGTGATGATGACTTGTTTTTTCAACAAAAATAGTAGTTATAGCGATAACAATAATAACAAACGTTCGAGGGGACATATTGATTATAAAAAAAAATAACAATAATTAAAAACATGTGCATTCAGAATCCCTGCACATTGTGCCATCTCTAACCTGTTCTGCACATGCACCATAATGTTGGAATCTCCTTGTGATGCAGCCTTGAGCATCTCTCTCAAATAGTCTCCATCTTTCTCATACCAAATCCAAGGTATCCATTAATAGTATATAGACCTTGCTTTTGTCCATTTGATTTATTAGAGTCCTCTAATGACCAAACTAAGCTTCTAAATTTTTTCTCCAAAATTTTAATAAGGTATTTTTTTTTCTAGGATTAAATTTTATCAGGTAAATATTTTGAAATTATAAAAGTGTGTTTTTTCCCCTCCTCAATGCAACACATCAGTGCTTAACAAGATTGGCTGAAAAAAACAGTTATTAGACTAATAATCAAAAAAAAAAAAAAGAGAGAAGCTATAGCAAAATTCAAAATAATTGATCTACTCGTTTTCTCAATAATTGGGAAGCTATAGAAAAATACGATACAATCTTTATTAATTTGGAAACAGTAACAAATAAAATGAATCGATTCGAAAAGAGAGTGCATGTAGAAAATTTAAAAGTTATGTTTAACGATTCCTATTAAAATTAAGCAATTTTTTGTGAAAATTACGTCTACATTCAATGCAACCGTATCTAAAAGAGATGCCCCATAATTAAATCCCCGAAATGATCTCGCAAATCACTTCCTCTCATAATTTCCTCTTTTAAATTTTCCGAATGGGCGCCTAAAAAAAACAGAGAGTGGCGGCACCGTAAATTATAACAACCATAGGGGCATTTTTTAATCTGTAACGTACGTATTTCCTAAGGTTTGGGTTATATTGATTGGAGGAATCCGTCGCGAGACTTGTCCTTACATGATTGGTGGAATGTTGGGTGCTGGGCCCAGTGAGAGTGGGTGTCGGTGACGGGTGACATGATTTGGCGTCAGCTACAGTGCTACGTATCGGGACATACGGGGTTCCGTTACGGGATGACGTGGCACAAGGGCGCAGGAGGTGGGGGCCCAGCTGTGTCCTCGGACTGGGGACAGGGGCACGTGGTGCACTGCTGTATGGAACCTGATAGCTTAAGTTAAACTCCTTAAATAATGACAATTATGGGGGAAATAATGGCCACTTAAGTCGCATTTTATTTTTACTATAATAATAGAGAGTTTTAAAGTCATATATTTGATATTTTAACCACCAAAATGGTAAAATTTTCTCTATGAAGTCTGACTCATGGTAAAAAAAAAAGAGTTCAGTTTATGATCTTATTTGGATTCAATGACTTTTTTCTCTTCTTCTCTTTTTTTCCATTTCACTTTTTTTACCAAAGACTTCTGACCTAATGATCTGAAGGATGTTAAACATTTTTTTTTTCCTTCTTTGTTTAGCCAATCAGAATCTAAAATGCGTGATTTTAGAGATCCAAAAACATTAATCTTATTTTCGTGGCTTAGAATTACATTAATCCTTTTCAACTTTGGTACGGACATTTATTTGTTGAGACCGGAGAACCAACCAAGAACAAATCCTAGATCACAAACACACAACAGAGAGGGATATCAAGATTTACGAGGTTCGACAAGATGCCTACGTCCCCAAAACAGAAGAGAGAAATCTATTGAAGATTTACATGAGATTACAAGAGGATTACATTTGGTTCTCTGAAAAACTCACTCAGAAATCAACCAATCCTAAAATGGTTTCACATCCTCTATTTATAGAGAGAAGAAAAAACCCAAATCAGCTCCAAGTCGGGTCACTGTCGATCGATCGGCCAGTCAACAGATCCAAATATCCGGTCGACCGCTTAGTCGACCGCAGACTTACTGGAAATGTCGGTCGACTGGCCAAATGGGGTCTTTTTTCTCGTGCAACATCAGTCGACCGATTTCATTTCTTGTGTATGTCGGTCGACTACATGGTCGATCGAACCTCTGGCATAGAGTTAAAAAACTCTATCCACCTTTGTTTTTACCCTCTCTCTACATTCTCCACTTCGGTGAAGAATTTTTAAATCTGAGCCGAACTCCAATGAACTCCAGGTGAAATTAACACATGATCTCGGCGAAATCGACACACGATCTCGACTTGAGCGCTCTTGATAAAATCAACACACGATCTCGACTTGACTGAACGAACCTACCAGTTCTAATAGCCAGCGCACTTTCAATTGATCTCAGATGATCACATCAAATCCAAATTGAGTTTGTCGTTCCCTCAGGCAACTCTCTCTAAACTCCAATATTAATTGTAAAAATTCTAAATTTCAGCTCAGCCATTCAAACAGAATGCATCATACATGCATTCCAAATACTCCACCGAAGAGAATCAACGCCATATGAGCTGACCAACGAAGGTGTCTACAACTCAACAAAATGAACATCATTCCAAATGACCTCAAGAAGAACCCAACTTGAGCTAACACTGACTCAACAACTGATGACACTCCAATTAAATGTCTTCAAGACGGTCCAACTAAATCTGAGTAGAGCACACCATATAATCAACTTCAGCTCAATAAACTGGATGCACGCCTCCTTATACAAGATCAACT
Source organism: Agave tequilana (assembly GCA_038442645.1). Classification (NCBI taxonomy): domain Eukaryota; kingdom Viridiplantae; phylum Streptophyta; class Magnoliopsida; order Asparagales; family Asparagaceae; genus Agave; species Agave tequilana. The sequence goes on from JAVJIF010011304.1 coordinate 7,848, forward strand.
ATCTTCTCATTAGAAGATCAAAGTTCATCCAGACCACAACTTTTCACCTCTACGTGAAGTCCAAATTTCAGCTTCCGTTGCCAATTCTTGAGAACCCAATAAACTAAATAGCTTCATACGGGCTGCACTGCCCAATGGTTGCGTCCTCACGGCTACCTACGTACCCTCTGCCCAAGGGATCAACCCTCTCGTAGTTCATAAAAATTACTCAATAAAACTCAACCTACTTTCTTCTTTGCAGCAACGAACTCAACTGGCTGAGTCATATGAACCTCATCAATATAAGATACATGCTTCTTTACAACCCACCTTCGCGGAATCCTTTTGATTCCTCTAGTTGCATCTGAACTATCATTTTCAACATGCTCATTATCCGTATCGGCTACTCGATCTCCACCGGGTGTCACGACCGATGGAATCCCAAATGATACTGAACTAACTGGACAATATGGAGTAGCATCAACTTCCACTTGCTACGATACTTCTGACTTGGTCTTCATTGTCTTCACCTGTTGGGAGACGGTTCTGCTCGAGACACACTTTATTTTTGGATTCCATAACTTGTAACCTTTCAAGTCTTCCTTGTATCCCAAAAACATCAATTTTTTCACCTTAGAGTCCAACATGTCTTTCTTTACATCAACATAGGCCAGATAAGTAAATACTCTTAGTGAACCATAGTCACGAGCAGCTCTACCTAACCAAATCTTCAGAGAAGTCTTATCTTCTATCGCAGTCATCGGTAACCTATTCAAAAGATGACTAGCACACACAATCGCCTTAGTCCAAAATAATTTGCCCAACAATGCATTAGACAACAAATACGAACCTTTTCCAACAAGACATGGTTCACCTCTCTGGCTATACCATCTTTTCAATCTGTGAAGTGGGTCTCAATACTATTGTTCTGGCTAAATTACAAAAAAATCCTTGTACTCTTTAACATGATAATACCGATGCACCTTGATACTTGTCTGATTTTCCATCAGATTCTTCCACTTCACCAACAACTCTAGGGCTTCAACTCTGTCTCATAGGGTATACCTAACAATGCCTAGAGTAATCATCTACAACTGAGATAAAGTACCGTTGGCCTCCAAGTGATGCATTCTTGGTAGGACCCAAACATCCACGTGAATATAATCAAGAAGACCATGCAAATGTTGGCTCAAAGGCCCATCACTCTAGTTTTGATGATGATCAATTCATGTAGTTATAGTACTAATGATCTTGTGTTTAATTAATCTCAGATTTATGATCAAGATCTTAGTTGGTGTTTAGCTTCAATAAAGGATTTAAAGTCAGTTTTTGGAGCTAGCACGGTTTGATTCAAGAGCTTGTGCATCAAGACCATATCAAGTACTCAAGAGGAGTCTAGCTCGTTGGATCAAGTTTGAACCAAGTCAAGAAGATGAGAAGACTTCAAGTGAAGACTTCAAGAAGAAGACTTGTGTCTAGGTTTATTTTATAAGATTTTATTTTAGATTAAAATGTAAAGGATAGAATAGTTGGTGAATTGCTCAAGTATATTTTACACACACATACTCTTAATTTATATGTGTTTTCATAAAAGAGTTTTATTTTGAAAAATATAAAAGAGTTTTCATTTTGACAAAATACCGGTTTGGTTTTTGGAATTCTAAGTTTACATATCTTTAACCAAAACCATGTTTAGTGCTTATTGTCAAAAACATAGATATTTCATCATGTATGTGTAGTGGATCATATCCATACACTCTATGTTTTAAAAGTGTTTAAAATATCTTGTTTTTGTATTTAGAGAAGTTTTGAAAAAATAAGTTTTGAAAAACCAATTTGGAAAAATACGGTTTTCGTTTTTAGCCAAAATTTCTAAGTTACAAAAATAGTTCAAATTATTTGTAACATGTCTTGATTTTACTCAAACATGTTTGTTTATCAAAGTATAATACTGAAACTATTTTTGTAGATTTTCGTGAATTTATGGGATTTATTTAAGAAATAAAAACCAAGTTTTTCAATCCCAAAACTGACCTGTCTGGCTTCTGTCGGTCGACCGAGCTAGGAGTCGGTCGATTGGGACGGTCGACTGACGTGCACAGAACGTGCACGCTAGTTTGGCTGGAGGGCCAATCGACAGACCCGGTCGACCGCAGAGAGCTTCTGCTCTCTGGAAAGCCCCGGTCGACCGGGCCGGTCGACCGGCAGAGAACTCTGTTCTCTGTTCCAGGCAGCGGTCGACCGGGCCGGTCGACCGACGCCCCAACGGTCAGAAATCTAACCGTTGGCGGTCGACCAGGCGGTCGACCGACAGGTCAACCTGGCTCCCAACGGCTAGTTTTTCTAGCCCTATAAATTGGGGCTTTTGGGGGCTGTTTTACCTAAGATTTTCAAGTGAGTTTTGCACCAGTTTTTCTTACATCTTTTGAGGGTTTTCTCCACTTGTATTTGAGCCAAGTTTATTAAGAGTTTTCAAACTGATTTCTTTGAGTTTTCACCACCATTTCCATCCTTGTTTTTCTCACAAACACTTGAGCTATCCATTGATATATTCATCCTATAGGAGTGTTTTTGTGAGATTGTTTTTAGGTGATCAAAGTGTTGTGATCACCAAAGTCTTCATCTTGTACTTTGAGGAGGCGGACGTGTGTGTTCGCGTTGTTTTGGGTTCTAGTGTGAACTGTTGGCCCGAAGGTCCATCACTCTAGTTTTGATGATGATCAACTCATGTAGTTATAGTACTAATGATCTTGTGTTTAATTAGTGACAGATTTATGATCAAGATCTTAGTAGGTGCATAGCTTCAACAAAGGATTTGAAGTCAAGTTTTAGAGCTAGCATGGTTTGATCCAAGAGCCATTGGATCGTGTTTGGACCAAGTCAAGAAGATGAGAAGGCTTCAAGTGAAGACTTCAAGAAGATGAAGACTTGAGTCTAGGTTTGTTTTTAGAAGATTTTGTTTTTAGTTAAAATGTAAAGGATAAAATAGTTGGTGGATTGCTCAAGTACATAAAAACACACACTCTTGATAGTTTTGTTTTTACAAAAGATTTTTTATTTTACAAAATATCATTTTGGTTTTTGGTATTCAAGTATTATGTTTTGACCAAAACCATATTTAGAGCTTAATGTCAAAAACATAGATATTTCACCATGTTTGTGTAGGGGATCATATCCATACACTCTATGTTTCAAATAAGTTTAAATATCTTGTTTTTATATTTGGTGAAGTTTTGGAAAAACAAGTTTTGAAAAATCAAGTTTGGAAAAATACAGTTTTCATTTAAGCCAATTTTTCCATATTACAAAAATAGTCCAAATCATTTGTAACATGCCTTGATTTTGTGCAAGCATCTTTGTTTATCAAAGTATATTGGCAAAACTATTTTTGTAGATTTTCTATGATTTTATGAGATTTTATTTAAGCCAAAAAGACCAAGTTTTTAATCCCTTAATATTGTTTCCTGGCTTCAGCCGGTCGACCGGGACGGTCGACCGCAGCTTGAAGTCGGCCGACCGTCACGGTCGACCGACGTGCACAGACGTCCAAGCCAGTTCTGGCAGGAGGGCCGGTCAACCGACCCGGTCGACCGTCCAGAGAGCTCTGCTCTCTGGAAAGGCCCCGGTCGACCGGACAGAGAGACTTGCTCTCTGTATCCTGGCCTCGGTCGACCGACCGGTCGACCGATGGCACAACGGTCTGAAATATGACCGTTGGCCGGTAGACCGGGCGGTCGACCGACAGTTCTGTCAGACCCCAACGGCTAGTTTTTCTATCCCTATAAATTTGGGGGATTGGGCATTATTTTTCTCCAAGATTTCTAGTGAGTTTGAGCCAGTTTTTCCTACTTTATTAAAAGAGTTTTTCCCACTAAATTGAGAGCTAATACTTCCAATCAAAAGGGAGTTTTTATCAAGAGTGTTAAAAAGATATTTCTTGAGTTTTCCTCCACCATTCTCATCCTTGTTTTTCTCACACAAACACTTGAGCTATCCATTGATTATTCATCTTATAGGAGTGTTGTAGTGAGAGTTTTTATTGGTGGTCAAAGTGTTTAGATCACCAAGAGATCTTTTCTTGTTTCTTGAGGAGGCGGACGAGTGCGTTCGCGGTTGTTTCGAGTTCGTGTGTGAACTCGTGGTTTGAGGTGCGGCCTCGGCAAGCTTGTGGGGCTTGCGGTGTGTACGGAACTAGGGAGTCCGAGGGCTTGTAGGTGTTGCGGCACCGAGGAGTGATCCATTGAGATCATGCATAGTGGAAATTCTTCGTGTGTCGAAGGAGGGGATGTAGAGCAAGTGTGCTCGAACCTCGAAACAAATCCCTTGTGTTTGCGATTGCTCACTCTCTCTATCTCTTGTTTATATCTTGCATGCTTAAATTGTGTTCATCTTTATATGCTTGATATACCTTGTGTGCTTAATTGTTATACTTGCTTGGTTTGTTTTGCTAACACTTGTATTTAACCAAGAGAGCCAACGCGGCACCTCAACCCTTATCTAGGGGAATCTAGAGGAGTTAGTCCAGAGCCCTTCATGGGAAATTCGGCTACACTCTTGTGTTGTACGTGGTGTTTAGTTTAAATAATTTGTTTAGGTCATAATAGTTTTTTAATTCCGCATTATTAGGCATTAAGTGACCATTAGATTAGCCATCACCTATTCACCCCCCTCTAGGTGATCCTACATGAACTCGGTGTTTGAGGTGCGGCCTCGGCGAGCTTGTGGGCTTGCGGTGTGTACGGGACTAGAGAGTCTAAGGAGTTCAAGTGTGAACTCGCCTTGTAGGTGTTGCGGCACCGAGTGATCCGGTGGGATCGTTTTTAGTGGAAATTCTTCATAGTGTTGAAGGCGAGGACGTAGAGCATGTGTGCTCGAACCTTGAAACAAATCTCCCATGTTTACGATTGCTCTCTATCTCTTACTTGTCTTTATATCTTGCATGCTCATATATTCTTTATCTTTATATGCTTGATATATTGTGTGCTTAATTGTTATATGCTTGGGGATTGTTTGATAACACTTGTATTCAACCAAGTGAGCCAACGCGGCACCTCAACTCTTATTTAGAGGAATCTTCAGGAGTTAGTCCAGAGCCCTTCACGGGGAATTCGGCTACACTCTTGTGTTATATGTGGTGTTTAGTTTAAATAAGTTTTAATTCCTCATTAATTGACCATTAGATTAGCTCATCACCTATTCACCCCCTCTAGGTGATTTACAATTGGTATCAGAGCTAAGTGCTCTTGATTTGGGTCTTACAACCTAGAGCTAAAGATCCTCATTTTATAGCTAATCACAATATTTGTACACACACCATGGATTTCATGTCACCTCCCATTTTTGACATTCTTAACATCCAAACTTGGAAGGTTAAGATGTCCTTATACCTCAAAGCCCTAGGTATTCATGTTTATTTTGCCACTACTAGAGATTCTTATTGTTTAAATGGCAAAAATATTGAGGCTAATGCAAAAGCCCTACATGCTTTGAAGTGTACCCTAAATGATGATTATTTATCTAGGATTTCTAATATTGATTCGGCTTTTGTAGTATAGAACTCGTTGATCTCCTTTGGCGAACAAGAGCAATACTATGCGGGGAGCGATTCGGATGTTGGAAGTGACGCCTCCAACGTATGCTACATGGTCCAAGGGGATAACTCCCTTGAGGTAACTAACGAATCCGAGGTAGATGAAGATGTTGACATGTCTTATGATGAGCTTACTTCATTTTATCAATAACTAATTGAAAAATATGACATGCTTAAAAAGGATAATAAGAAAATGAAAAGTAAATTGATTGCATGTCAAAAGAGAAGGATTCTTTTCAAATTAGATTTGAAAATGTTTAAAAGAAAAGGAGTCTTTTAAAAATAAAATTGCATGCTTTGAAAAAGAAAATGAAAATTTAAACAATGAGAATGTTTTCTTACTTTCTAAATTGAATGATTTATGTGAAGGAAATACATCATTGAAAAATAAAATTGTTTTGGTGGAAAAACAAGAAGAAGTTGCTTTAAATGAAAACACTTCTTTGAAAAGAAAAATTGTTGAAAAGAAAAAGAAAATATTTCTAAAAAGAATAAAAAAATGATTCTCATTCTCACCATGCTTTACATGCCACTATTAATCAAAATGAGATTAAATCTTTAAAAAATAAAATTGATTGTTTGAGCTCAACTTTGAGCACATGTGCATTTAACCATAAAAGATTAGAGCCCTTATTTTCAAAGAAACAAACTCCACACATTCATGCACAACACCCACATCATGCATATGCACACTTTGCATGCCACGATCACCCTCATACACATGTGCATAGTAGAGTATACACTTGTACACATTGTGGCCGCAAAGGCCATTTAGCAAAATTTTGATAAGATGCATCATATTAATTTTGCTAATAACAAGAATGTTTGGGTTTCTTACAATACTAACCCTCAAGGACCCAAAAAAATGGGTACCAAAATCCTCACCGTGTGTATTTGATGTAGGTGTGGGCTCTCATAAAACGTGAGAGGGATGGTGCCTTGGTAGTGGATGTATGGACTTGATGGACACATATTTGATGCACCGCTATCAAGGAGGTTTGGTGAGACAACCACCATGTTTTGGAGATTTGAAATATAGTTCTTTGTATTGGTAACTATCTCTAAACTCCTACTTTAGTTTACATGCTTTTCATTGATGATATTTTTAGCATGTTCATGTTTTGTGCTTCATGTGGTAAATACTAGTTTAAATGTAGTTTTTATCAAAACTTGTGTTTATACTTGTACAAGTAGTGAGCCACATTTGATTTATATATGTTTGCACTCCATTGCTCATTTGTACTCACTCTATTGTTTTCCATTGATTTGCAAAGGGGAAAAACTTACAAAAAAGTGTCGAGAAGCTAAATTACAAGTAACACAAAAGATTACAAGTAGATCTCCTCTGAGATTCTGGAGAAGTGTGCCGATAGGAGTCTGGTCAACGCGCGACCACTTTGTCCCTTTGACGATGCGAGCGATGAGATTCCCTTCTCGCCTGGTTCGGGAATCGGAGAACAGAAGGTTAGTAGAACCATCTTATTACTTCTTAAAACCGCCTTCGCTTAGGAATTCCTTCTCGCCTGGTTCCGAAAATTCCTTGAGAAGAGGGAGGTATTAGGGTATCAGCACCCTGATTAGAGAAGTAGCTCTCTAAAGTCTTTAAATTCAAGAGAATATATCTCTGTTTGTACGCGCGGTGCGTCCTCTTAAGAAGTCTGCCGTCTCTCTGGAGCGTATCGCCTGTCTCCTCTCCTTGTGCCCCTGGTGGGCTATTTATAGGGAGAGCAGGGGTATAATCGTCCCTTAAAAATATAGAAATAGATTGAATCAAATCTGTTTAAATCTGGAAAGTAGCCTTGCTGCGAGGCTAGAATCAGCTTCTGTGAAGCTAGAAATAGCAGGTCGATTGGTCCACTTGATCTGTTTTGATCCTTTCCATATAGTTGGAGGATTTCCCTTGATCTTCTTACTCGTTTTAGGAGAGTCAATAGATTATGGCAATCAGCTGCCAAATTTGATCTCAGATTTGATCTTGATTGGATTTGATCTCAATCCTGATTAGATTTGATCTCATCTGGAGATTTAATTGGTCAAAGGTTAACCATAGCAGACCCGCAGCTGCGCACCCGCGTCAAGCTCACAGCGGAGCTGGAAGAAACATCTGGCGAAGTCAGAAGACAGCTCTTAACGGAGCTAGATAACGTCTGTGGCGAAGCTACCGAATATTCTTCTGCTTCAAGCGAAGCTAACTCTCTACGGAGTTAACTGAGCACTTCAGGCGAAGCTATAAGTTAGCTCCCTGGCGGAGCTGTGAATGGCTTCAAGGCGAAGTTGGATGATCTTAGTCTCTCAGGCGAGACTGTCCCTTTGGGCTCATGTGATACTAAGTGCTAGCATCTTAGACCTGCTGAGGTCTGTTTAGAGACAATCTGGGCTTACTGTCTGCTTCACTGGATAGTAGAGTCCAAGTTGCTTCCTTGTCCCTCGGAGATGGGTGAAAACTGATCGTCAGCTTATCTGTCACTTGTCTTTTGTAAATGTCAACAAGTACAGAACTGGTCGTCAGCTTGTCTATCGCTTGTCTTTTGTAAATGTCAACAAGTTTAGACATTGTTCGGACCAATCAGCCTATCTTTCACTTGTCTTTTGTAAATGTCAACAAGTTTAGACATTGTCCAGGCTAGTAAGAATCTTGTCTTTTTTAAAGTGTCAACAAGACCCCTTCAAAGTTTTTAAAAGTCTACAATGGCTCAGACTTCGAAATACTTTGAATTGCTTTGATCGGTGGTATGTGAAGTACGAACGTCGCCATGGTAGTTGAGTTCAGCTTCGCTTTCAATCCTGCTTTGGATAGATTCGCCGAAGAATCGTGTAGATTCGCGACTCTGAGTAGCTTCGCATCTGGGTAGCTTCTCGTCTGAGCCTTCCCGGAATAAGTTCGCTTTGGAACATCTTCCTTTTCCTGAGGCCAACTGCTTTAGGCCAGTCACGAGAAGGATGACTTCTCTTGAATTAATCGAGGGAGATATTCTTTCCTTGTGCGTTTCCGAGAGAGGATATTCCCTTTCTCAAGGCGTAATAAATGCCTTTATGAGGGAGATCATTTCTTCCTTTGCACGGTTCCAAGGGAAATCGTTCCTTTTCTTAAGGCTCAAAAAATGCCTTAAATGCGATCGCGCTTCCATGCTTGAAGCGGCAGCGCTCAGGCCACGAGGCCTATAAATAGGACACATGAGGCCTTCTGAAGAGAAGTGATCTGCTCTTCTCTTCTCTTGGTTATTAGAGAGATACTCAGATCTCTGAACTAGTGGGGATGCCCACTCTGGTTATCACCCGGCCAAGGACCGGTAAGTCTCGGTCATCCAGAGACTTCACCAATAGACTGATTATTTTTAGGGAGTTTAACTCCCTTAATTTAGCTTTAACAACTGCCTCAGGGATTGATTTCTCTTGTCCTTCTACAGAGAAGGGTTTAGCCCAGATTCGCAGCGAAGCTATCATTTTGACTTGATCAAAGAAAGATCGTTGCATGTGTGTTAAGCTCGCCATTTAGGCAAAACTTGAGACTTAGTCTCTTCAAAGTTGAGCCAATCTTGCCATATAGGTGGGGCTAAGACTGCGTCCCTCAGGATCAGTCTGGCTTAGCCATATAGGCGAGGTTAGGACTTGGCTTATGCTGAGCTAGCCTATCATCACTGTGCAAGCGAGGCTATCCTCTGCTTAACTGAAACTAGAATTCATTGTTAAACTGCAACTGAATCGGATTTAAATTGCTTCGCCCCAAAGAATTTGACTTAGCGCTTTTGTAGCTTTTCCTTTGACTTACTGCTAACTTGTTTCAGTTTGCATCGCAGTGAGCTATGTTCGCTAATCTCTGATGGAAGAGACCAGAAGGTTGCCTCTTGCTTTTCTAGTTGAAACTTTAAATCCTAAGTAGGAGAAACAACTGAGGCAGCTGATGTGTGTTCCCAGAAGAGGTTGGCAGTCGCTTATCCGAGATGATCCACTTCGAGGTGAGGCTGGTAGTCGCTATCTGAGATGATCCACTTCGGGAAAGCGGACATCACCTGTAAGGTCTCGGATCCTTCCCTTGCCAATTTTCATCAAGGAAGATCCAACCTGCTGGTGGCGATCAGTCCTTCGCCAGTTTTGATCAAAGAAGGTCCAGCTTCCTGGTGGCACAATCTGCCATTATGCGAAGGATTGCGGCCTTATCCTGGTGGCACCATCTGTTCCACGAAGGATTACAGCCTTGTGCAGGAGGAAGGCCTTTCGTGTCCAGTTGGTTTGGCTTGGAAGTAGATAAGACCACTTGTATATCTTTCGAGCAAATGACTCTGTTGTATGAAACACAACCTTGATGTAGTATCAATGTACCTTTCCTTTTAAATCAATGAAAGTTCATTTTCTGCTCATCTAATTTTTGCTTTGCCTTTATTCTGAATTAACTCAGCAGAGCCATGCGAAGCTAAGGATAATCCTTTCTGAATCAGGGACGAGCTTCCAGCGAAGCTAGCATAAATTTTTCCGCGAAGTTCGAACTGTGCCTTTAGCGGAGCTATCGATACGTCGCGCTAAGTCAGCACTTGACTTGTGGCGGAGTTAGCCCTAAGCGGGGCTGCATCAGCGCTTCTCGGGAAGGTGCTTTAGATGCCATTTCAAATTAATTTGAAACGACAGCCTGTACTCTTTTCGAGGCGTCGTTTCAGGCGATCATCGGCCTATAAAAGCCCGATCGGGCTGAGAGAGAAAGCATCACTTCTTTTTAAAATTTTCCAGAGCACTTGACTCTTCCTCCTCCTCTTTCCTCTTCATTCAAGAGTTTAAGAACTTCCACAGTTCTTCAATGGCTCCCAAGAGACGAGCGGGAAAAGAGGTCGCAACCTCTACAACGGAGGGTCCTTCTCCTCTTCCGGTCCTCGAACGACCGATCGCCGGTAGGGATTTTTCCCTTTAAGAGAGAGATTGCCATTCTCTCTTTAAGCCGATTTCTGGCTGTCTTTAAATGAATCCAGGACGATCAATCATGATCTTTGTGATTTTAGGGAGTTCAATTCCCTGAATTTTCTTTAATTTCTTGATCGAGAATCCAAGAACTGAAGAGTTCTTCTTTAAGCTACCAAGCGAAGCTATCCTTAGGCGGTTCACATCCTATTGAATGACAGGATGCGAAGCTGTCCTTTGAAATTTGACAGAAAAGGACCGTAATACCCTTCTGACGAAGTTAGTCCTTGGGGCTTTGTCGCATTCTGTTGTTCGAAGCTAAGCTTCTAGAGCGAAGCTAACACTTGGATATTTTCCTGCATCCTGCCTTCGTGTGGAATGCGGAGTTACACTGCAGCTGCGAAGCTAAGCTTCGGGGCGAAGCTATCGTTAGGCCAGCTTCGCTCAGAGAGCGAGGCTATGCCTTAACAAAAATTGCATTTTTGTTTTAGCCTTTGTTTGGCTGATGAACTAATCATAGTTTTTCTTTGTTCTTGCTGTGCACTACACTCCTGGTCCTTTGAACAGTCTATTTGGGACGGCCAGGGGATTAGATGGCAATGTTGGCCTGCAGTTCCAAGGGCAGGCTTCTCTGTTCAGCGAGCGGAGCTTTCCTGCTCGAGACACGCTTATTTACGGTGGGGATCAACGCACCATGAGGAGCATCCTGACTACTGCTTTCCTTGAAGATTTTGACTGACGAATCTATCGGAAGCCTGACTTCATGTTTGGGGATGCGGTGCCAGACCATGATCGCCAGCTACTAGCCAGAGAAGGGCAGTAGATTTTTCAATTGGATGGCGAGAAGTTCTATCTTCCATCTAACAAGCGGTACTTTCCCTTGTCTTTCTTCCAATGCGTGACAAAGGCTCGAAAGATGCAATGGCAAGTGAGTCAGAGTACTGACTCTGTTCACGTAGGGAAATTGATACTTCCTTCACCCGGTTACACAAGGGCGGGACCTCCTCATTGCATAATAGGTCTACACCCTGGGAATGTATCGCGAGACATCCCAGTGGGAGAAAATCCTGTGGTGGCACAAACTTTTGGCAATCAATTCTTTAAAGTTCATGGGAATTACCCAGCCACCGATTTTAGGACTCCAGGTTAGATTCACCCTCTGAAGGCATGGTGGAGGGATTTGACTCTGTATGTCCTTGCTCATTTCGAGGAGGATTTGGAGAGGCTGAATCTTTATGAGGCCATCAGGGCGACCTGCTATGGCATTCAGATGAGCGTAGCGAACTTCTACGCCATCTTCGAGTTATACTGCCCGGATACAGGGACTTTCTTCACCCCTGTTGGCGAATTGGGCATGGCTCTGCACGAGATGTGGGAAGTCTCTGCTCTGCCTTTGGGATCTCTCCCATACGAAGAATATTTCCCGTGCGAGGCGGAATTGGCACTTCTGGAGAAGCAGGAGCCCGCCTTGTTTGAGACCTACCGAGAGTTAATGTGCCATTTGTACATTTGCTCAAGTATGCATGGGAGCAGTAAGGGAGCTTCATGTAGCTTGAAGAGCTAGGGAAAATTATTTGTTCCCAGATATAGAAAATACTCCTGAGGCGGCTCATTGTGGAGTTGCTGATGAAGACATCTTTCGCCGGATGCAAAAGCATTCTCAAGGGGATCTAATTGTGGAAGAAGACGACGGCCCCTATGAGAAAGATGATATTCTTCAGAGTTTCCATCACCAGGCTCGTCGGCCGATGTCCCAGAAGGCACTGCTGGCTGGTTTCTTGACAGTCTGGTTGAAGAGGTGCGTGGTGCCATCTTCATCGGGTGACGTCATTCATCGACTGTCCTGCTGTTCGTCTAGTCCATGGTCGTTCTCTGGGACTTCTTCCGGCCATGGTGTGTTGTATTCAGAGAGGCCTTCGTGCATTGACGGAGGCTTTCTGTAGGCCACCAACGACGAAGCGGGGAAAGGGGACTGTTTTGCCCAGCGACGGACCAAACCCCAGAATAGGTCTGCCGTATACATTTTTGATGGCGTGGTTTGCCCTTCACTATCCCTCCTTGATCGAAGCTGGAGAGGACCCCCCAGAAGGTGTTCGAATGGCGCTTCTCCGCCTATTCGAGGGATGTTCATGGCTGAGGACTTACGTGGCTGCGGTCCGTAAGTTGCTGAATCGCTATGATGTCTATAGCCTTTTCCGCTGTCTCCCCTATATTCGGGATGCGGGCTATGGAGAGGAGTTCAAAGACTCGGGGGAAGGGCAGACATCATTGAGCCGGAGAATTTTTGAGTGGCTGGTCAGCATTCGGCCCTCACATTTATTGTACAGAAGCGGGGACACCTGTTACTTGGACCTTATGTTCCAAGTCGGTTTGCCCGTCAGTTTGGATATGACCAACTGTACGTGGGCAACCCAAACCTCAATCTGGCTTTCATGGGGAGCCTCATCGATGGAGCCCGTGCCTGGCGGTTCTTCATTGCAGGCTGTACCGAGGTGCGGCTGTGCATGCCGCTAAGAACTCCGAACCTTTTAATAACCCTGGGATTCTACCAGTGGTATGCAACCTCAAACTCCACACCCACCGGATTCTCTATTGACTCTTCTGGTGTGAAGTTGATTTCTCAGCAGCTGAAGCGGAAGGTCACTGAGAAAAGTGAGGGTAAAAGGGTTCGCGTCCCAGGCCTTGGGGAGTTTATTGCTGTTGACGATAGTGAAGCCTCGGATGCAGAAAGTCCTCGCTTTGAAGCGGAGACAGGTGCCGAGACTCCTGCAGCTGCTTCTGGCGTAGCGGGGATGGCCCCCACAGAACATGTAGAAGAAGTGGAGGAGGAGGATCCCGACGTCCACTTCAAGCGAAAACGGAAAAAAGTGGATCTCGCAGGAAGCAGGTGGTGAAGAAATCCCGTCGCCAGGCCCCTACAGTTGTCGTAGAGGGCGAACCATCTGCAGCGTTTCCTTCTCCTGCCCCGTTAGTAGTTGAATCGTCGGTTCCCAAACCGACTACTGGCGAAGTCGCTTTGGACCCGGGTAAGATCAGCTTCGTCCTTGTAATATACTTTTTATGTGTTCGGGACAGCTTATTATTTGCTTTGTGATTCAGGCACCGAGGCGGTGAGAAGCCCGAGAGTTGAAGCTGTTGGAGAATAAGGGGAGCATTATTGTAACGCCCCGATCCCAATGATACGGGGACGTCACTGCGACGCATATACGTAGGTCAGATGGTGCCCCCACGTATATACGCTAAGCATAAGTACAACAAGTATCAGAGTACAACACACACAGCGTGGTATAATCATATGCCAACTTACAAAATATAAATACAAAGTTGCACAAGTTATGATAAGCAAAATTGCTTTACAAGTGTCCTTTATCACAACCCAAGTCCAAAAAGAACGATATACAATCAAAAATACAAAAGTGCTCACGTAAGGATGGAGATCCGTGAACCCAAAAGAAGTGTCGGGCAGGATAGATCTAGAGCTGGTCAGCCTGCTCTCCTAGGTAAGCCAAGTCCTCTGTGGAAGGCTCCACTTCGTTCCAGGCCTCGGAATCTGAATATGCAAATCCAAAGGGTCAAGACATAATACAACAAATGATAGGTAGCCAAGTGACAAGGGTTATGATCAGGGATAAATGAAGTAATAATAACCAGCAGTGAATATCAAGCGATGCAAATTCTATAAGAGAAAGTCATATGCAATAACTACAGTTAACGTCTTATTATTATTACTTGTCTTACTGTGATATCTAGCTATGTGACCCAGTGTCCCAGAGCACATAGATCCATATCATAGTAAAGCAAGGTGGTTATTGGAAACAGCGGTTGTATTGACGAACTATGTTTACAGTGGGTCCCGTGCATGCCCGGGACCACGGCCCAGTATTGTTCCGTTGCTTGAAGACGGAACCTGCCGCTAGGCTAACAGGAGGGTCTTATGTATGCCCTTGTCATGACAGTAAACAGGAAAGGGAAGAAGCACTCCCCTCGGTCCCCTGGAGTACCGCAGGTAAGACCGGAAAATATAGTGCACAACCTAATACCACTGTAAACACGAACACATATCGATATTCCGCATATTTCCCCCTGCCCCCATGTAAGTTGGTATATTTTATATAAAGGTCGGGTATATCATGCTTGGTGTTTGAGTGATAGCATGAAGGGGAGGTGATATTTCATATTTAACATTATATGGAATAGCAATATGTAACATGAGTCATGAAGCATAATAAAGCAAGATCCATCAGGTAACAAGTCATGCAGTACATGTATGAAGCATAAACAAGGCTAAAACAGCATACATATATCAGGGAAATATCAAAAATTAGAAAGGAAAGGAGTCAGAAAATCTGTTCCAGGATTTGACCTAGCGGTCGACCTCCGGTCGACTGCCGGTCGACTGGGATTTACAAAGGCGGTCGAGTGCCGGTCGACTGCCGGTCGACCGTGCAAAGTGCGTGAGCTCCAGGTTTTGGCCGGTCGACTGCCGGTCGACTGGCCCACACCTAAATCCTGAGCCGGTCGAGTCAGCGGTCGACTGCCAGTCGACCGCCAGTTCAAAGTTGTGCACGTTGTGCATATCGGTAGAGTACCGGTCGACTGACGGTCGACCGATCCTCTGGAATTTTCTGTTGTTAAGGCAGAAATCAGAATTCTCACATGGGTTGGTTCTAACAGTTTAAAGGTAAGATTTTTGTGGCATTAGAGGACCTGATCTACTACTACAAGTACACCAGAACAGGGTCTAGCTTTGGTGTGTGATATATTGACATGAGAGGTTGGATTTGAGCTTAGATGACCTAAAAATTGGATTTTTTATGTTATAAGTGTACATGGATCTCTACCCTAAGCAGGTGGAGTGTTAACTAGGTCTTGGTGAGTAAGAAACTCACCAGGATAGGTTGGACTTGAGTCTAGATCCAAGGATGGAGATGATTGCTTCACTCCACACTTGTTGTTGAAGCTTGAGGTTGAAGAACTTGTTCTTGGAGTTGCCTTGGGAAGAGATGGTTGAAATTGAGCTCCCTTGATGAAGCCCTAGTGATCTTGAGGTGGAGATGAAGAGGTTGGGTGTTCACTTGGAGCTAGGGTTTGTGAGGAAGAAGGAGATCTTGGAGAGTTTCTTCTCTTGTGAAGAAATGAAGGAGAAAGGGGAAATTTGCAAATGGATTGAATTTATAGTTTGGGATCTTTGCAAAGAGGTTGGGATTATGATGGAAGTGGAGGGTTTTCTTGCAAAAATGTGGGGGTGAGGTGTCCCCTCTTGGACACATGGCCGGCCATGGGAGGAGAGAGAGTTAGTGGGGTTAGGTGAAGTGTGAGTGGGAAATGAGGTGGCACATGAGGTGGAAAAGGAATTTTGCAAATTTTGGAAAAATGTCCGAAATTCAAGTATCTCGGATTGGTCTGAAAATTTTACCAAAAATCAAGAAAAATATTGAAGACTCATGGTGAAATCCGTTTGAAGAAATACTGTATAGATTTTTAATTAAAAATCCCGGAATCAGTTATTTACCGACTCCGAAAGAATTTCATAAATTTATAAAATTCTCAGAAAAAGTGTATAAGTAAGAAATATGATTCTAAGCAATAAAGTCTAAAGGACTTTCTAAAAATTCCTAACAGTTTGGAAGATAAAAATTCGGAAATCGGCCAGCGGTACTGGCCGACACCGGTTTCGGAGAAATTCATTTTAATTCCAGAAAATTCCAGAAAATCACATAAAATCTAAAATATTGGAAAATGATATTTGAAATTAAAATCGGTCAAATACGGAAGGTACATCGGAAAATACGGTCAAAGGACTGAATACGTAACTAGGCACGTATTCCGGGAGAGGGGTATTACAATCTACCCACCTTACAAAAAATTCGTCCTCGAAATTTCATAAGGTGAAAGATAACAGGAAAAGCAATAGATAGATATGGATACAAGGAAAGATAACGGTAGAAAAAAGTAGAAGGGAAGAGTCTTACCCAATCAAGATGTGAAAAGATGAGGATAACGATCCCGGATAACGTCCTCACGCTCCCAAGTGGCCTCTCCTGGCGCATGCCTGTTCCATGACACCAATACCAATGGAATAGCTCTGTTCTTCAGTGTCTTGACACTCCTGTCCAGAATGGCCAACGGCTGCTCTTGGTATGATAAATCAGGTTGTAACTCCAGCTCAGAATGATCCAGAATATGGCTGTCATCCCTGACATACCTCCTCAACTGGGACACGTGGAAGACATTATGCACCCCGTCCAAAGATGGCGGCAATGCCAATCTATAGGACACATCTCCCACACGATCCAAGATCTCGAATGGGCCAATATACCTTGGACTAAGCTTCCCACGAGCACCGAACCGGATCACCCCCTGGTAGGTGATATCCTCAAGAATACATGATCTCCAACCTGGAACTCCAATGGCCTTCTCCGAGTGTCTGCCCAACTCTTCTGCCTACTCTGAGCAGCCCTGAGATGATCTCGGATAACCCTGACTTTCTCTGTCGTCTGCATCAGGATCTCTGGTCCCAAAAGACTCCTCTCACCGACCTCATCCCAACAAATCGGTGATCTGCACTTCCTTCCATACAATGCCTCAAAGGGTGCCATCTTAATACTTGCCTGATAGCTGTTGTTATATGAAAACTCAGCCAAGTGAAGATGGTCCTCCCATGATCCTCCGAAGTCAATCATGCAAGCCCTCAACATATCTTCAAGGATCTGGATAGTCCTCTCAGATTGTCCGTCTGTCTGAGGATGATAAGAAGTACTGAATTTCAGACGAGTTCCCAGACTTTCTTGGAGACTCTCCCAGAAATGAGATCTGAATCTGGTGTCTCTATCTGACACAATACTAACTGGAACTCCATGCAGACGAACCACCTCCTTCATATACTTATCTGCCAGAACCTCTGTCGACTGGCCTACCCTGAATGGTATGAAGTGAGCTGACTTGGTGAGGCGATCAACTATAACCCACACAGCATTATTACCCCTGGGACTCCGAGGTAATGCCGTCACAAAATCCATGGTGATATGCTCCCACTTCCATTCGGGTATCGGCAAAGGTTGAAGAAGTCCAGCTGGTCTCTGATGCTCGATCTTTATCTGCTGGCAAACCAAGCACTTGGCAACAAACTGGGCTATCTCCCTCTTCATAGCATTCCACCAAAAGTGCTTCTTCATGTCCTGGTACATCTTGTTTCCCCCAGGGTGTATAGAATAAGCTGAACTGTGAGCTTCCTCCAAAATCTTCTGTCTGACTTCTCCTCGGGGAACACAAAGTCTATCTCCAAAATACAATGCATCATCTGGGTGAATGCAGATATCCGACCTAAATCCAGCCTCCACCTGAGCTCTGAATGTCTGCAATCTGGGGTCCTCCTTCTGAGCTTCCTTGATCTCCTCTATCAATGATGACTGGATCTGTAAAGCCATGAACTGCCCGGCCTTATCACCTCCTTGCACTAACATCAAATCCAATCTGATGAATTCCTGAATCAACTCCCTCTGCTACGTGAGGTGGACTAGCACTCTGATCTCTGGCATCCTGCTCAGTGCATCAGGAACGGTATTGACTTTGCCTGGATGATACTGCAAGTCAATATCATAGTCCGCCATAAGCTCCAACCACCTCCTCTGCCTCATATTCAACTCCTTCTGTGAGAAAATATACTTGAGGCTCTTGTGATCTGTGTATATCAACACTTTGTCTCCCAGAAGGTAGTGTCTCCAGATCTTCAAAGCAAATATCACAGCTGCCAACTCCAAGTCATGAGTTGGGTAATTCCTCTCATGAGGCTTCAACTGCCTAGATGCATATGCTATAACATGATCATGTTGCATAAGCACACACCCCAGGCCTTTACCTGATGCATCACAGAAAATGACCATCCCTCCTCTTCCTGAAGGGGTCCTCAAGATTGGAGCTGTGATAAGCCTCTGCTTCAACTGCTCAAAGGCTGCATCACACTCTTCCGTCCATATGTATCTCTCCCCTTTTCTGGTGAGCCTGGTCAACGGAGCTGCAAGTCTAGAGAAATCCTGGACAAAGCGCCTGTAATATCCGGCTAGTCCAAGAAAGCTCTTTATCTCAGTCACCGTCTTCGGAACTGGCCAATTCTTCACTGCCTGGACTTTACTAGGATCAACTGAAATTCCTTCTGCTGAAACTATGTGTCCAAGGAAGGCTATGCTGTCCAACCAGAATCCACACTTGCTCCTCTTGGCATGAAGTTGCTCCTGCTGAAGAGTCTGCAACACAATTCTCAAGTGCTCTGCATGCTCCTTGTCATCCCTTGAATAGATCAGGATGTCATCTATAAACACAACCACAAACTGATCCAGGTAAGGAGAGAACACTCGGTTCATCAAGTCCATGAAAACTGCAGGGGCATTTGTGACTCCGAAAGGCATAACTAGAAACTCATAGTGGCCATATCGGGTCCTGAATGCCGTCTTCGGAACATCCACCTTCTTCACCCTCAGCTGATGGTAACCCGACTGCAAATCTAACTTAGAAAATACACGGGCTCCATGAAGCTGATCAAACAAATCATCAATCCTGGGCAAGGGATATTTGTTCTTGATGGTGACCTTGTTCAACTCCCTATAATCAATACAAAGCCTCTTACCACCATCCTTCTTATTCGCCAAAAGCACTGGAGCTCCCCATGGTGAAGTGCTTGGCCGAATCAATCCCTTGTCCGAATACTCCTGCAGTTGCTTCTTCAAGATCTCCAACTCTGTCGGTACCATCCTGTACGGAGCCTTGGATATAGGAGCTGTCCCTGGAACTGTATCAATGGAGAACTCCACTATCCTCTCCGGCAGAAGCCCTGAAATCTCAGCAAAGACTTCTGGAAATTCATCCCACACTGGCACTCCCTTCTGAACCTCCGAAGTGGTCATCTGAATCTTCTTCTTAGCAGGCTTCACCTCTCCGCTAAACTGGAACTCCGGCTGATGAGGGATTCTGAAATTGATCTTCCTCCCTCTACAGTCGATCACAGCATAGTACTGACTGAGCCAAGTCATGCCTAAGATCACGTCGTACCCTTTGGTGTCTAGTACGAGCATGTCTATGGCCAAGATCTTCCCACAAAGCTCCACTGGACAGTCAGCACAAACTCTAGAAGATACAACTACCCCATTCCCTGTACTTATCTCCCACATGTGGTCTAAAGCCTTAACAGGTATGGAATGAACAGTCACAAAATGGTCGGAGATATAACAGTGGGATGCACCCGAATCGAAGAGAGCGAGAACAGGTATAGAATGAACTCTGATGTTACCTGTAATCACCTCCTCTGAAGCCTCAGCCTCCTCTGCTGTCAGGTTGTAGGCCTGACCTCTGCCACGCCCTGCTGCTGTCCGGGCTCCTCTCTGCACTGGGCGAGCAACATGCGGTGGAGGAAGGGGAAGAGCTCTCCTCATCACTGGTCCCTGGTGCCTCTGCCCAACTGGCCCTGGTAGTGCCCTCTGTCCATTCTGCCCTTGAGGTGCCTGCAAGGTTTGATTAGCAAACCCCATTCTCCTGTGTGGACAGGTCTCTACGGCATGGTCTCGTGCTCCACACACCAAACACAATCCATTTGCCCTCCTGCAATCCTGCTGAGAGTGTCCTGGTTTCTGGCAAAAGTTGCAGATAAGACCTGGTCGAGCCATCTGGTAAGGAACTGCTCTGAATGGTTGCCTGGCCTGAACCTTCGCTGCCCTGGACGGTCCTCCTCTACCCACCGGTACAAACAGCCTCTTCATGGCCTGGTCCTTCCTCTGATCTCCTTGCTTCTTCTCAAACCCACGCTCCACCTCTCGAGCGCTGGTGAGAACTTCTGCATAGGTCTTCAGATGATGGGGCATTAGGAACATCTGAATGTCCATTTGCAGACCTTGCTGGAACCGGCTTGCCCTCTTCTCCTCATCTGCTATCATGTACGGGGCGAAGCGACTCAACCTGAGAAATTCTGCAGCATACTCATCTACGGATCTATCCCCCTGTTGAAGCTTGATGAACTGCTCCTCCATGTCCTTCTGAGCAGTGGCGGGAAAGAACCTGCTATAAAAGCTCTTGGAGAACGTATCCCAAGAGATAGGCTTCT
The DNA here is from genome assembly GCA_038442645.1 of Agave tequilana. NCBI lineage: Eukaryota > Viridiplantae > Streptophyta > Magnoliopsida > Asparagales > Asparagaceae > Agave > Agave tequilana. The sequence continues at coordinate 28,394 of JAVJIF010011304.1, forward strand.
TCAAGCGAGCCTCCTCTGCAAGCCACCAAGTCCTGGCTATGTCCTTCAGCTGGATCTTTGCAACCTCCACTTGGTTCTCCTTAGGCACCCTGGCGGCGTCCAGCAGATCGGTGGTGTCTGTTAACCACTGTTCAGCCTCCAATGGCCTCTCGACTCCCGTGAATACGGCCGGCTGTAGCCGTCGGAAGTCTGAGATGCTCCCCGGCTTCTGCTCCTTCGGGGCTGCCAACTCCTGCCTGAGGAGCTCAGTCTGCTGATGCTGATTCTCCATCTGCTGTTGCTGGTTTCCCAGCATAGTCTGAATGATCCTCAGGATATCAGCACCCTCTCCTCCTACGGGTCCATTCGGTACTTGCCCGACATTGTTGCGACCCGAACGTCTCTCCATACCGAAAGGGATAAGATCTGGAATTGGAAACAAATGAAAGGAGTTTAGGACACGAGGAAATGAATCAAGGACGGAATCAAGGAGGACTAGATAACTTTGTACATTGTAGTTGGCATTAGCAAATTACTAGGATTTGCCACTTGATTGTACTTTTAGGTTTGAGAGCCTAGGCTCTGATACCAACCTGTAACGCCCCGATCCCAATGATACGGGGACGTCACTGCGACGCATATACGTAGGTCAGATGGTGCCCCCACGTATATACGCTAAGCATAAGTACAACAAGTATCAGAGTACAACACACACAGCGTGGTATAATCATATGCCAACTTACAAAATATAAATACAAAGTTGCACAAGTTATGATAAGCAAAATTGCTTTACAAGTGTCCTTTATCACAACCCAAGTCCAAAAAGAACGATATACAATCAAAAATACAAAAGTGCTCACGTAAGGATGGAGATCCGTGAACCCAAAAGAAGTGTCGGGCAGGATAGATCTAGAGCTGGTCAGCCTGCTCTCCTAGGTAAGCCAAGTCCTCTGTGGAAGGCTCCACTTCGTTCCAGGCCTCGGAATCTGAATATGCAAATCCAAAGGGTCAAGACATAATACAACAAATGATAGGTAGCCAAGTGACAAGGGTTATGATCAGGGATAAATGAAGTAATAATAACCAGCAGTGAATATCAAGCGATGCAAATTCTATAAGAGAAAGTCATATGCAATAACTACAGTTAACGTCTTATTATTATTACTTGTCTTACTGTGATATCTAGCTATGTGACCCAGCGTCCCAGAGCACATAGATCCATATCATAGTAAAGCAAGGTGGTTATTGGAAACAGCGGTTGTATTGACGAACTATGTTTACAGTGGGTCCCGTGCATGCCCGGGACCACGGCCCAGTATTGTTCCGTTGCTTGAAGACGGAACCTGCCGCTAGGCTAACAGGAGGGTCTTATGTATGCCCTTGTCATGACAGTAAACAGGAAAGGGAAGAAGCACTCCCCTCGGTCCCCTGGAGTACCGCAGGTAAGACCGGAAAATATAGTGCACAACCTAATACCACTGTAAACACGAACACATATCGATATTCCGCATATTTCCCCCTGCCCCCATGTAAGTTGGTATATTTTATATAAAGGTCGGGTATATCATGCTTGGTGTTTGAGTGATAGCATGAAGGGGAGGTGATATTTCATATTTAACATTATATGGAATAGCAATATGTAACATGAGTCATGAAGCATAATAAAGCAAGATCCATCAGGTAACAAGTCATGCAGTACATGTATGAAGCATAAACAAGGCTAAAACAGCATACATATATCAGGGAAATATCAAAAATTAGAAAGGAAAGGAGTCAGAAAATCTGTTCCAGGATTTGACCTAGCGGTCGACCTCCGGTCGACTGCCGGTCGACTGGGATTTACAAAGGCGGTCGAGTGCCGGTCGACTGCCGGTCGACCGTGCAAAGTGCGTGAGCTCCAGGTTTTGGCCGGTCGACTGCCGGTCGACTGGCCCACACCTAAATCCTGAGCCGGTCGAGTCAGCGGTCGACTGCCAGTCGACCGCCAGTTCAAAGTTGTGCACGTTGTGCATATCGGTAGAGTACCGGTCGACTGACGGTCGACCGATCCTCTGGAATTTTCTGTTGTTAAGGCAGAAATCAGAATTCTCACATGGGTTGGTTCTAACAGTTAAAGGTAAGATTTTTGTGGCATTAGAGGACCTGATCTACTACTACAAGTACACCAGAACAGGGTCTAGCTTTGGTGTGTGATATATTGACATGAGAGGTTGGATTTGAGCTTAGATGACCTAAAAATTGGATTTTTTATGTTATAAGTGTACATGGATCTCTACCCTAAGCAGGTGGAGTGTTAACTAGGTCTTGGTGAGTAAGAAACTCACCAGGATAGGTTGGACTTGAGTCTAGATCCAAGGATGGAGATGATTGCTTCACTCCACACTTGTTGTTGAAGCTTGAGGTTGAAGAACTTGTTCTTGGAGTTGCCTTGGGAAGAGATGGTTGAAATTGAGCTCCCTTGATGAAGCCCTAGTGATCTTGAGGTGGAGATGAAGAGGTTGGGTGTTCACTTGGAGCTAGGGTTTGTGAGGAAGAAGGAGATCTTGGAGAGTTTCTTCTCTTGTGAAGAAATGAAGGAGAAAGGGGAAATTTGCAAATGGATTGAATTTATAGTTTTGGGATCTTTGCAAAGAGGTTGGGATTATGATGGAAGTGGAGGGTTTTCTTGCAAAAATGTGGGGGTGAGGTGTCCCCTCTTGGACACATGGCCGGCCATGGGGAGGAGAGAGAGTTAGTGGGGTTAGGTGAAGTGTGAGTGGGAAATGAGGTGGCACATGAGGTGGAAAAGGAATTTTGTAAATTTTGGAAAAATGTCCGAAATTCAAGTATCTCAGATTGGTCTGAAAATTTTACCAAAAATCAAGAAAAATATTTGAAGACTCATGGTGAAATCCGTTTGAAGAAATACTGTATAGATTTTTAATTAAAAATCCCGGAATCAGTTATTTACCGACTCCGAAAGAATTTTCATAAATTTATAAAATTCTCAGAAAAAGTGTATAAGTAAGAAATATGATTCTAAGCAATAAAGTCTAAAGGACTTTCTAAAAATTCCTAACAGTTTGGAAGATAAAAATTCAGAAATCGGCCAGCGGTACTGGCCGACACCGGTTTCGGAGAAATTCATTTTAATTCCAGAAAATTCCAGAAAATCACATAAAATCTAAAATATTGGAAAATGATATTTGAAATTAAAATCGGTCAAATACGGAAGGTACATCGGAAAATACGGTCAAAGGACTGAATACGTAACTAGGCACGTATTCCGGGAGAGGGGTATTACAATTATGATCCCTTGTTTACTTATAAGGAGGGCGATGAGACTGGCTATTTCGTCGTCTCAGAAGAGTCCAGAGGTAACGCGGCTAATGTCGGTCCTTCGGGCGCCGGGACTTCGAAAGGAAGTTCCGAAGCTTCTAGCTCCTTTGGGTGGACCACGGAGGGTTCGGTAAGCGAAGGCGGGCTGGCCATTCGTGTTGACTCTACCAAAGATTTTCCGATGGAGTCCGTAGAGACTGATGTAGCCGCCAAGACAATTGAGGCGACATTATCTTTTGGTATGGTTGTGACCTTTTGACTCTTACTATTTGTTGTGCCTTGCCTAAACAAAGTCTTGTCGCAGGTGTTCCGCCTCTGGGTACGTTGACTTCAAGAGAGCCCACCCGTCTTCTTGAGGGATCCAGGGGTGAAGTAAGCACTTCGACTGCGACGGATGCTGCTGAGTTGGATGCTTTGTATGGTGACCTGCCCTCTTATCAGCCTGAACCAGTCAGAGGAACAAAGATTGAGGGGACGGTAGTCACGGAGGCAACCTCACTTCCAACTATATCAACGAGTGAGGTGCCATCAGTTTCGCCAGCGCCATCCATCTTGCTAGGTGCGGAGCTGAGGGTGATTACCAGTCCTACTTCCCAAACACTGGTGGTTGAGCCCGCTTTTTCAGAAATAGTCACTAGTCCGACCTCGGTTGTGGCTAGTGTACTAGTTTCAATGAGGACTCCGCCGAGATCACTGAAGACCTCTTATGTTGCTGCAGCCAGTGCTTCTACTATTCCTTTCACAGTGGTGTCAATAAAGCCAGTGGAATCTTCAGGGGCTGCTCGTTTGCCAGGAGTGATTGAGGCCGAGAATAAATTCGTGGCTGAGCTAGTCGATAGCTTTTATAAGGGCTTGAAGCGATCCATCAATTTGATTTTGAAAGGCTCGACCACCTCATTCTCTGCTCTAAAGGTGGTCCTCTCCCGAAGCATTGAGAGTATCCGAGACTTTGGAGGGGATGACCAGGCCGCTGCATTGGAACTTCTGGTGGACCAACTTGAGAGGGATGTAGATGAATGGCGCCGTATTAGCCATTCAGACCTGGAGTCTTCAGTTAATGAGCAGCTTGCGCACCTTGTCGCTCAGATGCATGAAGCTTATCTTGCCGCTAAGGCCATTTCTTCTGACTTGAAATCCTTGGAGACAAGGAAGGTAGAGCTCGGGGACGCCATAGATGCTTCTAGCAGTGCTCTTCTTGATGCTGAAGATAAAATTGAAAAGGCCAAGGAGATGATCAGGAAGGCTAATCTTCTTTTATCCAAGGCTGAACCAGTGCGTCTTGAAGAGACTGCGCGGCTTGAGCAACTTAAGGCTCAGAGTGACGAACTCTCGCGGCAGGAGTCAGCTCAGAGGGCAACCTTGGTTGAGGTTGAAGCTCGCTTGGCTCAGACGGTGAGTTTTAATGAGGCTGAGCTAAGGTCGCAGGCTCTCGTCAGGGATGCTAATGATAGGAAGATAAGGTTGGCCTTTCTTGAAGAACGGATCAGATCTTATGACGCACGCTCATAGCTTGTAATATATGTGCCTTCATGTATCCCTTCTTCTCGAACTCAATAAAAATAATTTTGTTTTGACTCCCCTATCGTGTTTCCAACTTGTTTTATCTTTTGAATTATCGCTTTCAAGTTGCATTGTAGCCATTTGATAAAATAGTCCTTACTGGACTGAATAATGAGACTTGGCTATCTGCCGGTTCAGAGGTCGCAATGACGTAACCGGTTGAGAAGCCACCAAGCTCGAAAGTAGTCCCTGTCAGACTAAAAAAAAAAGAGGTGAGACTTGGCTATCTGCCGGTTTAGAGTCACAATGACGTAATCGGTTGAGAAGCCACCAAGCTCGAAATAGTCCTTGTCGGACTAAAAGGTGAGACCTATCTTTTGTAAATGTCAACAGGCTCGAAATTGAGACTTGTCTTTTGTAAATGTCAACAAGCTCGAAATTGAGACTTGGCTATCTGCGGGTTCAGAGGTCGCAATGACATAACCAGTTGAGAAGCCACCAAGCTCAAAAGTTAGTCTTTGACGGACTGAAAGGTGAGACCTGTCTTTTGTAAATGTTAACAGGCTCGAAATTGAGACTTGTCTTTTGTAAATGTCAACAAGCTCGAAATTGAGACTTGGCTATCTGCCGGTTCAGAGGTCGCAATGACATAACCAGTTGAAGCCGCCAAGCTCAAAAGTAGTCCTTGACGGACTGAAAGGTGAGACCTATCTTTTGTAAATGTCAACAGGCTCGAAATTGAGACTTATTTTTTGTAAATGTCAACAAGCTCGAAATTGAGACTTGGCTATCTGCCGGTTCGGAGGTCACAATGACATAACCAGTTGAGAAGCCACCAAGCTCAAAAGTTAGTCCTTGACGGACTAAAAGGTGAGACCTGTCTTTTGTAAATGTCAACAGGCTCGAAATTGAGACTTGTCTTTTGTAAATGTCAACAAGCTCGAAATTGAGACTTGGCTATCTGCCAGTTCAGAGGTCGCAATGACATAACCAGTTAAGAAGCCACCAAGCTCAAACGTTTTGATGGAATTTGGGAAAAGGTTCCGTTTTCACGGGGAGAAACGAGGAAATCACTGTCATAGGTTTAATGTTAACGTAACAGCGAAATGGACGGAGAGATTTGTATATGTGGCCTTACCATTCTATGGGTGAGAACTGGTAAGTGATTTTGGAGAGGGAATCAAATGGGAACAGGTCCCTTAGAATTTTTAGCAAATCCCTAGCTGTCAACGGGTTTGATATGCCTTTACCAACACCGTTTGAGTTGGGCTAGCCATGCTATTCCCCTCAGCATGATGAGTTATCGAGGACTTATGTTGGGCTTATAGGCCAACATTTTCCTCTATCCTTAACCGTTAAAGGTGTTGGATCATTTGGTTAGCGTATGTGTAACCTTGATTTTCCTTTGGGACAACCAGTGTATGACCAGTTTCTTACTGGTTTATGGTTGTATGATCTCGTTTGGAGGAAGAGAGAGGCTCTCTTTGCGTGTACCTTGGATTTGAAGGTCTTGATCAGAGGTGTAATGTTAACTTGATCATGAGAAGGATCCTTAATCAAGGATAATACTTCTTTAAGAACTTGTCATTGATCAGCATCATGAGTAAATCGTCATCTGAAGTCATAAGGCGGTATGCTCCGTTTGAATAGACTGTTTCTATTACAAACGGTCCTTCCCATTTAGGCTGAAATTTGCCTTTGGTTTTGTGCGTCATGATCATCGGTCGTCTGACGGTTAAAACCAAATCTCCTTTCTGGAAGACTCTTTGTTTGACCTTCTTATTGAAGGATTTTGAGATTCGAGCTTGATACAACTCGATGTGTTGCTGAGCTTGTAGTCACTTCTCATCTAGGGCTTCGAGCTCTTGAAGGCGCAAACGATCATTGTCCTCTGATGTGATCTTAGTCGTTAAAGCGACTCGTAATGATGGTATCTGGATCTCCAATGGTATGACTGCTTCACAACCGTATACCAGGGAGAAAGGCGTATTGCCTGTCGGGGTCCGAACCGTGGTTCGGTAGGCCCAAAGACATTCACCAAGCTTTTCGTCCCAGTCTCGCTTTTTCGAGGAGACGAACTTCTTGAGCAACTTGATGACTGTTTTGTTGAATGCTTCCGCCAAGCCATTAGCGGCGGGGTTATAGGCGGTTGAAACCACATTCTGAATTCGGTATTTGTCGCAGAACTGATAGAATACATGGCTTATGAATTAAGGACCATTATCATGGATGATCCGCCTAGGGACACCAAATCGATGGATGACATGGTGTTTGATGAAGTTAAACACATTAGAGGTTTTGACTTCAACCAGTGGTATAGCTTCTGCCCACTTTGAAAGTAATCGGTTATTGCCAGGATAAACCGGTGTCCTTTTGTCGAAGAGGGGCTGATTGGTCCTACGACATCGATTCCCCATGCTTCAAATGGCCATGAAGCAACAGGTGGGTGGAGCAACTCTGAGGGCTGGTGTATGAAGTCCGCATGAATCTGGCACGCTTTACACCTCCATGCATATTGGATGGCATCGGCTATCATGGTTGGCCAATAGTATCCAAGCCTATGCAATCTGTCTTTAAGTTTTGGACCTGGCTGATGAGCTCCGCAAATTCCGTCGTATGCTTCTTTATGCACTTCCTGCGCCTCTGAATTGGAAAGGCAACGGAGGAGGACACCATTATATAAATGACGGTAAAGTGTCTTCAGAGTTGGATCGTAGTAGAAACGGAGAGACCTTCGTCTGATGGATGTCGCTTCTTTAGGATCGTCTGGCAACAGACCATGTAAGGCATAGTCGATGAGAGAAAATCGCCAATCTCTCGGCTCAAGATCTGTGGAGACATTATAGACTTCTCGGGTTCTTAACATATGCTTAGAGCATACAAGGTGTCGAGTTGCCACTGTGAGGTGATACTCGGTGTCGACCGGTAAGACTAATGTTGTTGCTAATGCAGCAAGAGCATCTGCCTTAGTATTTTGAGATCGAGACACGTGCCGATATAGAAACCATCAAACAGATTAGCCAATTTGATGGCTGTATGGTAATAAGGCACCAAGTCTTCATGGCGGACCTCATATTCGCATTTAACCTGATTGATAATTAGTTTCGAATCGCCGTAGGCTTCGAGGTAGTGTACCCCCATTCCGTGGGCGAGCTGAAGGCCAATAAGTAGAGCATTATATTCCGCTACATTGTTGGAGCATGATTCTGTTAGAGAAAATATTTGGGAAGGACATGATTCTGTGGGGAGATAAACACAACCCCCACTCCGGCAATGGTCCTGCCTTTAGGACCTATTCGAGATGCTCCTTTTATGATGTTTCATCGGGGCTTGTACCGACAGCCGATCAAAAACTGATCGTCAGCCTGGGGAAGTGGCGAGGATTGGTCCCAGCCGGCAATGGACTGAGTGGACTGTCACCAGCTGACATCCCACTTGTTGACAACAGGGGGTAGTTCGGAAAGATTCCGACTTCCGTTTATTTGTTAAGAATTCTCGCAAATCAGACCCAGTTGGGCCTAAACGATCCAGCACAGAGGCTCTTTTGGATCGCGTGTAGGACGATGTCCTGCTCCTTTTATCCCCGCAGAGGGGATTAGCACTGAATAGTGCTTCAACTCTAGCTTCGTGGCAAAGAACCTTGGGAACGCCCTTGGGCGCTGAAGCTACATAAGCAACGCTATCAGCACTTAGGGACAATCCCTAGCTCCGCCACAAAGCGCGAGCTTAGCGCTTGATGAACTGGAGAGCGGAGCGCGTTGTGGTGCTTTATCCGCTATGCTGCTGCGAACATCATGCATACGCTGAGGTACAGTAGCTTCACTCATGAGAGCGAGGCTGGTGTGAGTTGCTGTTCTTGAGTTGGGCGAAGGTATGGTCGCCGCTGTAACTTCGCGGCTGGCAGCATTGTTGGAGCAGGCAGGCATTGCCTTTTCTTCGGGCGAGTGACGCACTTCTAGCTGATTAGTACACAAAAGTGCATATTTTACATCATAACTCCATGCATAATACAAATAAATAAGTGATTTTTAATCCTCTTCTCTACTTATTTGCAGGTATACACTTAAAGGAGAGTTAGCCAAATTAATTACCTTAATTAAGCAATAATTAAGGTGATTAATTAAAAGATTAAAGATAAAGCCAAATCCAATCCAGATCTAGAGAGATCCGCGCAACAAACTCAGAATCCAAGTATCCTACGTGGCTAACCAACTCTCAACTGAACTGTACCAGAAAGATCTGGACCAACGGCCCAGATCTGGCCGCAATCCCGCAGCAATCCGCGGCAAGATCATGGCCGTTGGTCCCCGGATTTTGTGGCAACGAACTCCTCTCCAGAAGCTTCTTCAATCTGCTATAAATACCTCACTTGGACCTGCGAGCTGGGACTGATCAGAGAAGAGAGAGGGTTTAGTTCTAGGTTTTGTATTTTGATAGTTTTTGTTTAGGGTTTTTAGCTCTCTATGATCTTCTTCTCCCTAGATTTCATTGCAAGAGAGATTTGTATGAGAGAGAGAGCTTGTATCAACAAGGAGTGACAACTTGGAGCTATACAAGGATTGATCCATTCTCTACATATCTACTTGAGCTTGATTCTAGTTTGTCTTCTTCACTTGCTTTTATTTTGCTTTGTTACTTGCTTTGTTAATTTCTAGCAATTTAATCATGCTTTGTTTTCTTTTTGTAATGGCTAGTAGCTAATTTCTTGTTCCATGTACTAGCTAACCACTACTCTTGCTACTACTAGCTCATGGGTGATTGATTTACTTCATCTTGCAATTTGTATGGTCTTCTCTTCTCCGATGGGTTTCTTTTCATTTCTTGGCAAGAATCTTGTTGTAATTCTCCATATGATTCATGTGTGCCTCACTTGGAGCCTAGTCTTCGAACTAGTGCCTTGATGGAACATGGAGATGGAAGCACCAATATGCTAATTAGATGTACACTTCTTTATGTCGGATCTTGAATGTTGTATGTTCTACATAAGCATCCCTTGAGTGTATCTCTTGTGATTCTATTAGTGAAAGTCTATCTTGTAGGCCGATGACCATCTATGGAGGCTACAAGACAAGTCCAAGAATGAATCCCCATCATCATAGTGAGAAAGTAATTAGATCACATGCAAGACATATCCATGCCAATGAATTAACATGAGGCACGCATCACTATCACGGAGTTTAGTGAGTTTAGCAAGGTAGCAAGGTTAGCTAGTCATGGATTTCTTGCATTCCAAGTTTTCTTGATTTTGATTTCTTTTTAGTTGTTAATCACAATCCAACATCAATCTTGATTTTCTCCCAATTTCCACCATGAACATATCCACCAATTCTTTTCTTTGTTTTTCTTTTAATTCTTTATTCTTTTAAACATAGAAGAAGTCTAGTTTGATGTTCTCACGTGTATCGTAACGTTTCTACACTAGCTCTCCTTGTGGTTCGACTCGGTATAGCCTTGTGCTATAGCGGAGACAAGAAAGGGTACATCAAATACATTCTATACATATAATAAGTACACCTTTCCAGTCTTAATCAAATTTTTGGCGCCGTTGCCGGGGAGAGCGACGGTATTATTTTTAAAAGTGAGAAACTAAACTATATTTCTTCTCTGTTGCAGGTTACAGGAGAAGAAAACAGGAAAATATCAATTGCAGAATACATATAAGTGGCTCTGGTCTTCTGCTCTCAAAAGCAGAAGCCAGAAGTCCTCTGAACGGCCGCGGACCCGCGGCCCTGGCCGTGGAAACGCGGCAGTTTGGAGTTCATTACTGACCTAATTTTTGCAGGGGCTTCTGCTCTGCAAGATACTGCTGCCTATATACTTCATTTCCTGTATACTTCACTGTAATCCTGTTAATTAATTCAACAGTAAGAAATTGGTTGATAATTGCTAAAAAATTGTTAGACATATTGCATTATAGGCACGTGTCTTTCAATTACTTTAAATTTACTGTTGAAGAGCGCGTGGGACAAGGTACGTGTTTGCATTGCATATTAGACTAGGACAAACTCTTGCTTGATTTTCTCGCTTTGAGTGAATCTTGGTTATTTTTATCGTACACTTGCACAATCAATTCTAAGGGCAATTCCTGTAAATAACATAAGGTGGGGGAGGTCATTACCCTTTCCTTAGCCCGGAAATCATTTTCCCCACGTACTCACAATCCCAAGCTTGTAAATAAATTTGATAGACGTTGGCCCTAGGGACATCCGGACTCACTTAGGAGATTATCCTAAGGGGGAAAAGTGTTGGAAATTGACTTCTGTAAAATCGGTGTCTAGGAAAGGGGTTGAGGGCCGAAAGCCCGAAGGACGGTGGTTACTTAATTAAGGAACGTCTCCGGACGGAAAACCTCCCACCAACTTTACCCTTCCCTGGCCGATTTGCTTATAGTCAGTGTCTACACTAAACCTCCTGTGGACGATCTATTGTTAGGAGTCGTCTAGGGTCAGAAACCTAGAAGCTTGGATTGATTTTTTCTTTTATTGTTTGTTATTTTCTTTTTCGCTGGTGTGATCGGTGCACGTTGTTTGTGATTGTATATACGATAGTGGTTTTGTGATCCTAATTCTACACTTGCACTTACACATCCACTTCACATCATGACCAACAACGTTTCACTTCAGGATCGATTTTATCCGATTCGCACATCCATTCCTTCATGCATTCTTCTCCCGAGCCTAATGGAAATCATTTGAGCTGAAACCACAATTCATTAGTACACTTCCCCGATTCCATGGTCTTGAGTCTGAGGACGCGTACCTCTTTATTCGTGAGTTTGAAGAGGTATGCCAAATGATGAGAATATCCCAACTTTCTGAGGATGCTGTTAGGTTACGGTTCATACCGTTTGCACTTAAAGATTTAGCTAAGAAATGGCTTTATAATCTTCCAGTCAGTTCCATATCTTCATGGGATGATTTTGTTAAGGTCTTTCTTAGGAAATTCTATTCTATCCACAAAACAGCCCTCATGAGAAAAAACATAATGCAATTCAAGCAAGAACAAAATGAACCTTTCTGGAAATATCTTGAGCGTTTCAAAGACCTCCTTGCCCTATGTCCCCATCACGGCATAGAGAAATGGCGTCTATGCCAGATTATCTATGATGGATTAGATTACCAAACAAAAACACTTTTAGAATCCATGTGCCAAGGGGAATTTCTGAAGAAAGATGAACATCAGGGGTGGGATCTCTTTGAAACCCTAGCTGAGAAAACCATTCAGTGGGAGTCATGCCCTGATAAACCGACTCCCACCACTTCCAGAACTGGTACACAATCCAAAGAATCCTCTCTAGCTTCAGAAACCAAGATCACACAATTAATGAAGAGGATAGAGTTGCTTGAGTCAAAAGGGAATTCTGTGGTCAACCAGGTCAACCCATTGCCTTAATTAGACCAGGTTGCACCAATTGTCAAGACCTTAGCCATGTTGTTGAGGAGTGTCCATTATCTCAGCTCCACTCATATCAGGAGAACATGAATGCAGCATTTACCAGACCTCCATACTCCAGCACTTACAAGTCAGGATGGCAGAACCATCCAAATTTTCCATGGAGTCAGTCTGGTACTGAGCATCATATGCCACCACTTCCACATCCTTACAATGCTCAGTTTCACCCATCCAGTTTCGATCAGAATTCACTGTATGTTCATCCATCTCAAAGTCCACCACAGTCTTATCAGGACCCACCACCATATTACCAATCACAGTTCCAATCTCCATATCCTCAACATCCACCCCAAAATAATTCTGAAATATCTGAGTTGAAACAAATGATAGAAACCTTAACAAAGAACCAGCAACAGGAGTTGAATGAAATGAAGGTCCAGATCAAGCAATTGGCTGAGAATCAAAAAGGACTGTTCTTAAGCCAGCCATTGCTAAATCCCAAAGTTGAAGATTCAGGACCCAGTCACTGTCATGCCATTCATACCCTGAGATCTGGTAAACAAGTTGACAATAAGGTTTCTAGTCCACAATCTCATCCTGTACAAAGTCTACTCCTCATGTCCAATGTCACCAACTTTTGACAACCCATCCTCTAGTACAGAGCCATCCACTTCCAAAGCCAAGGGGAAAGAAAAGGTAGATGAGCAACCTTATAAGCCTAGAGTACCTTATCCAAATAGGCTTCTAAATAATAAGTCAAATGCTCACATGGAGAAAATAAAAGAAACATTCAATAAGGTCCAAATCAATGTCCCTCTTCTTGATGCCATTCAACAAGTGCCTTCATATGCCAAATTTTTGAAGGAAATGTGCACCAAGAAGAGGAAGACCCAAGTCCCTAAAAAAGTCTTCCTAGCATCATCCATCAATGAGTTGCTCACTGGTCCAATTCCTGTTAAGTACAAAGACCCAGGGAGCCCCACCATTTCATGCATCATAGGACAGACTACAATAAATAGGGCACTTCTTGATTTGGGGGCCAGCATTAATCTCCTACCTTTCTCTGTGTACCAACAATTGGGGTTAGGTGATCTCCTCCCGACCCAAATGACCATCCAATTGGCTGACCGCTCTGTTACTAAACCCAAGGGGGTAATTCAAGATGTCCTGGTCAAAGTTGGAGAATTCTTTTATCCAGTTGACTTTGTTGTCCTTGAAACAAAACCAGTGTCAAATTCCAATCAAAGGGCACAAATTCCTGTCATTCTGGGTCGACCATTCCTGGCTACTGCAAATGCAATCATTAATTGCCGGAATGGATCAATGAGGTTGACTTTTGGTAACATGACACATGAACACAATGTCTTCCACACACAGCCTCACAAAACAAAAGGTCAAACATTTGAGGTTAATTTCATTAGTAACAATTGTGAGGAGGAAGGTGAAGATCCAAAAGATGAGTCACAATCTTGTGATTCTCTTATCCGAGTACCCTTTCAAACGGGGAAAGTTGATTTGGATACTTTCACTTTCAATGAGCCAACTGAGACTGTATTTGAACCTCCAATTGATATATCATTTGAAGACTTGTTTGCTGATGAGATCATGTGCTTAGATGAGTCAACTCGGGGTAAATTAGTTAATTGTCCACTTCCGGATGTTAATGTGTGTTTTGAAGAATTATATGGAGAAGAGCTAAAATTTCTAAACACTGGAAGTGATGAGATTCTGAGTGAGAGTGGTGATAAGGACTTTGTGTGTGAACGATGTGGTGGAAAGAGTATGAATGTAAATAACAAATTGAAACTGGAATCACCTAGGGTAAGAACAATTCAGACCGTTTCCCAATGGAGTTCAAGAAAGAGAACACATTGGAACGATGGGAAACGGGCCAGAGGGAAGCGACCAAAAGCCCAGGTGAGAGTTACACTTGTATATTCCTTGTAAATAATTCCTTTCCCTTCCATTTTGTTTCATGCATACATATATCACGATGCATTGAGGACAATGCATGAAATAAGTGTGGGGGAGGGTTTACTAACATAGGATCATAGGATTTTTCAATTTTTTTTAGGATTTTCATTTTCTTTTTAGGTTTTTATTTTCTTTTAGATTTTATCTTTCTTTGTAGATTTTCTATTTTCTTTTAGATTTTACTTTTAGTAAAATAAATAAAAAATAAAAAAAAAATAAAAACTTTTTGAAATAAAAGACAAAGTTTTGATCTATTTTTAAGAAAATTAAGATGTATCTTAGAGATTAAGAAAGCCTTAATTATGACATCTTAAACATAGTTGAAGTAATAGATCTTGTTTGAAATTATAGACTAAGTAAGTAAAATTGGTGAGATATTCTTATCTTGAATTTTTTGCCTTAGATAATATGCACTTTACACTTACACATTTCTTGGGATGGAAACAAAGACCAAAAATGCCACATATATATATATAAAAAAAATAAAAAAAAAAAAAAAAAGAGAAAAAGAAAAAAAAAAAAAAAAAAAGAAAAAATATATAAATAAAAGATCACTTATTAAGCTGGGAAATTATGCCTCAAGAAGCATGATGACTCACGCCTAACAGTGATCTCACCTATTAAGCTGGGTAATTGTGCCTCAAGAAGCATGATTATTCACGCCTAACGGTGATTAAGAATAATCCCTCTTAGTTTTGTGGCCTTTTTCACTCGAGTCCTTAAACCCGAGGGATGTTTCCTCATCTGGTGCCCTAAGACCATCTGGTCTGGGAGTCATCGGTTATAGGCTCGCTACATGGGTGAATTAGAAAGCCTAATAAAACTAAGGGAAGAAAAAAAGAAAAAAAAGAATATATATAAATAAATGGCTTGATGGTTAGAGTTGAAATCCCAGAAACCTTCACTGTGCACGGTGTGCATATTATCTAGGTTTTATGAAAGATAAAAATATTCAATCCAATTTTGAATTCTTACCTTAATTGAAGACAAGATCTTGCATGGAGACTTAGTTTAAGAAAGAATGATTATAGGTGGACTTATGACCTAGGATCACTTATATTTTTGCAAAAATAGTTCGTAAACTTGTCTCTTATTCAAAATGCGTTTTCGAAAATACTAACATTTGTTTTCTTTCTTTATGGATTTTGTGGGTGTAATCCGCTGAAAACCCTCAGGAGACAACACTCCTCCTCTAGGGTAACCTAGAGGTTTAACGGCTTGTTGCACATGCTCAGTGCAATCGCGTCACCTGCGAAAGTGGTGTAATAAACTTGTAGCTTAGTTTTTCTTTTCTTTTTCTTTGTTTTGCTCGGGACGAGCAAACGAATAAGTGTGGGGGTGTGATTAGTACACAAAAGTGCATATTTACATCATAACTCCCATGCATAATACAAATAAATAAGTGATTTTTAATCCTCTCTCTACTTATTTGCAGGTATACACTTAAAGGAGAGTTAGCCAAATTAATTACCTTAATTAAGCAATAATTAAGGTGATTAATTAAAAGATTAAAGATAAAGCCAAATCCAATCCAGATCTAGAGAGATCCGCGCAACAAACTCAGAATCCAAGTATCCTACGTGGCTAACCAACTCTCAACTGAACTGTACCAGAAAGATCTGGACCAACGGCCCAGATCTGGCCGCAATCCCGCAGCAATCCGCGGCAAGATCATGGCCGTTGGTCCCCGGATTTTGTGGCAACGAACTCCTCTCCAGAAGCTTCTTCAATCTGCTATAAATACCTCACTTGGACCTGCGAGCTGGGACTGATCAGAGAAGAGAGAGGGTTTAGTTCTAGGTTTGTATTTTGATAGTTTTTGTTTAGGGTTTTTAGCTCTCTATGATCTTCTTCTCCCTAGATTTCATTGCAAGAGAGATTTGTATGAGAGAGAGAGCTTGTATCAACAAGGAGTGACAACTTGGAGCTATACAAGGATTGATCCATTCTCTACATATCTACTTGAGCTTGATTCTAGTTTGTCTTCTTCACTTGCTTTTATTTTGCTTTGTTACTTGCTTTGTTAATTTCTAGCAATTTAATCATGCTTTGTTTTCTTTTTGTAATGGCTAGTAGCTAATTTCTTGTTCCATGTACTAGCTAACCACTACTCTTGCTACTACTAGCTCATGGGTGATTGATTTACTTCATCTTGCAATTTGTATGGTCTTCTCTTCTCCGATGGGTTTCTTTTCATTTCTTGGCAAGAATCTTGTTGTAATTCTCCATATGATTCATGTGTGCCTCACTTGGAGCCTAGTCTTCGAACTAGTGCCTTGATGGAACATGGAGATGGAAGCACCAATATGCTAATTAGATGTACACTTCTTTATGTCGGATCTTGAATGTTGTATGTTCTACATAAGCATCCCTTGAGTGTATCTCTTGTGATTCTATTAGTGAAAGTCTATCTTGTAGGCCGATGACCATCTATGGAGGCTACAAGACAAGTCCAAGAATGAATCCCCATCATCATAGTGAGAAAGTAATTAGATCACATGCAAGACATATCCATGCCAATGAATTAACATGAGGCACGCATCACTATCACGGAGTTTAGTGAGTTTAGCAAGGTAGCAAGGTTAGCTAGTCATGGATTTCTTGCATTCCAAGTTTTCTTGATTTTGATTTCTTTTTAGTTGTTAATCACAATCCAACATCAATCTTGATTTTCTCCCAATTTCCACCATGAACATATCCACCAATTCTTTTCTTTGTTTTCTTTTAATTCTTTATTCTTTTAAACATAGAAGAAGTCTAGTTTGATGTTCTCACGTGTATCGTAACGTTTCTACACTAGCTCTCCTTGTGGTTCGACTCGGTATAGCCTTGTGCTATAGCGGAGACAAGAAAGGGTACATCAAATACATTCTATACATATAATAAGTACACCTTTCCAGTCTTAATCACTAGCGTAGCTACGCTGAGGCTTTGCCCAGAGCCTTCTGTTTTGCCCTCCACATCTGCTTTGACAAGGGAGACTTAGGTTTGCAAGGAACCTGACTAGCCACACGCGAGGCTGAGGGGTGTTGGCAGAATTCTGCTCCTAGTTTCTGTTCTAAAACCTTGGTCATGGAGACCTTTCTATGCTTTGTGTATGAAGCATTAGACCACCCCAGAGAGGACTTCTTCAAAATTTTCTCGGTCGAAGTGAACGACCAGGTTTCGAAAGTGGTGGACTTGGACTGCGGGCGTGCTTCCTTGTTGCGCCAGAGAACAATAGTAGGCTCGCAGGGAGCCTTATCTGTCTCCGCAGAGACTTGCATTGAAGATTTAGCCAGAGAGGTTCTGGCTGCACGGCTTTCCCGAATCGGAGATAGACCGAAGGTCTGTTCGTTGCATTGCGACACTTGATTCTCAGCAGTAGAGAATTCAATCTCCAGCGGAGTCGCCATCTTGTTTTCCATTGATTTACAAAGGGGAAAAACTTATAAAAAGTGTCGAGGAGCTAAATTACAAGTAACATAAAAGATTACAAGTAGATCTCCTCTGAGATTCTGGAGAAGTGTGCCGATAGGAGTCTGGTCAGCGCGCGACCACTTTGTCCCTTTGACGATGCGAGCGATGAGATTCCCTTCTCGTCTGGTTCCGGGAATCGGAGAACAGAAGGTTGGTAGAACCCTCTTATTACTTCTCAAAACCGCCTTCGCTTAGGAATTCCTTCTCGCTCGGATCCAGAAATTCCTTGAGAAGAGGGAGGTATTAGGGTATCAGCACCCTGATTAGAGAAGCAGCTCTTTAAAAGTCTCTGAATTCAAGAGAATATATCTCTGTTTGTACGCGCGGTGCGTCCTCTTAAGAAGTCTGCCGTCTCTCTAGTGCTTATCGCCTGTCTCCTCTCCTTGTGCCCTTGGTGGGCTATTTATAGGGAGAGCAAGGGTATAATCGTCCCTTGAAAATATAGAAATAGATTGAATCAAATCTGTTTAAATCTGAAAAGTAGCCTTGCTGCGAGGCTAGAATCAGCATCTGCGAAGTTAGAAATAGCAGATCGGTTGATCCACTTGATCTGTTTTGATCCTTTCCATATAGTTGGAGGATTTCCCTTGATCTTCTTACTCGTTTTAGGAGAGCCAATAGATTATGGCAATCAACTGCCAAATTTGATCTCAGATTTGATCTTGATTGGATTTGATCTCAATCCTGACTAGATTTGATCTCATCTGGAGATTTAATTGGTCAAAGGTTGACCATAGCAGACCCGCAGCGGCGCTCCCGCGTCGAGCTCATAGCAGAGCTGGAAGAAACATCTGACGAAGTCAGAAGACAGCTCTTCAGCGGAGCTAGATAACGTCTGTGGCGAAGCTACCGAACATTTTTCTGCTTCAAGCGAAGCTAACTCTCTGCGGAGTTAACTGAGCACTTCAGGCGAAGCTATAAGTTAGCTCTCTGGCGAAGCTGTGAATGGCTTCAAGGCAAAGTTGGATGATCTTAGCCTCTCAGGCGAGTCTGTCCCTTTGGGCTCATGTGATGCTAAGTGCTAGCATCTTAGACCTGCTGAGGTCTGTTTAGAGACAATCTGGGCTTACTGTCTGCTTCACTGGATAGTAGAATCCAAGTTGCTTCCTTATCCCTCGGAGATGAGTGAAAACTGGTCATCAGCTTATCTGTCACTTGTCTTTTGTAAATGTCAACAAGTACAAAACTGTTCGTCAGCTTGTCTATTGCTTGTCTTTTGTAAATGTCAACAAGTTTAGACATTGTTCGGACCAATTAGCCTATCTTTCACTTGTCTTTTGTAAATGTCAACAAGTTTAGACATTGTTCAGGCCAGTAAGAATCTTGTCTTTTTAAAGTGTCAACATATATGTACATGTATAGCCTAGTTTTGATGATTCTCTCATTTAAACTTGTTTTGCCTATTTTCATATTTTACTTCATGTATATGGTATTTTTCGTCAAAACTAATAAATATACATGTATACCCCTTGAGTCATTTGCCTTCATGCAATTTATATTATGGACTCTCTTTTTATGTTGGGATATGTATGCATATTGTTAGTTTTGAATAAAAAAAATACATATACCTAGAAGTTTGTTTTAAGATGAAAAATGAATTTTTTATGATTTTCATCTTTAATTGAAAAATGAATGATTTTTGTTTGATAAAATGAGATTCATGTTTGTTTTTGAGCTTTATTAATTATCTTCATGGAAAATGCTAATTACATGATTTTTGTACACTCATACTTTATTTATTATTCATGACTTTGTTTCATGATTATTTTTGAGCCTTATAGATTTCGAGTGTCACTTCTTATGTATTTAGTATGTTTCATGATATACATATGATTGGTTTCATGTTGTTTGAAGGATCTTTAACTAGTTTTTTTCAAAAAATTAATTGAATTAGTTATTTATTCTTCAATTTGGTAATATTTTTCACTATAAAAATATTTTCAAACCCTATTTTTGAAAACCCCTACCAACACCGTTATGGGGGACGGATGGGCGAGTATGTCTTATAAGCTTTATTGGAAAATCTTTTATCTTGAGCATATAAAGTTGGTAGTTATGAGTTATATACTTGATTTACTTTGTTATTTTCAATTGGTATCTCAATTGATATTTTTGTATATACTCATATTTGTTTTCTATATATGTATGCTTCATAATTTCCATAATATCAATTCCTATTGATATTGTCTTTTCTATACATATATGTTTTGAAAATCAAGCACAAAGTATGTTTATGCTAAGCTTACTTCAAATCTTAATTTTCAATTGATTTCTCAATTGATATTTTTTTATTTAAGCTTATGCATTGTCTTCAATTGATATTTTCTTACAATTAATATTTTTATTGATATCAAAATGTACAATATGTTTCAATTGGTATCTATTGATCTATTTATTTCAATGGTATCCATGAAAATTTATATTGATATCAAAATATAAAATACTTTCTTTCATTGGTATCAAGATTACAATTTGTATCAAAATTTCATTATTATTTCAATTGATAAAATGTTTCAATTACAATTAAAATTCAAAATTTGTAATGTTTATTTACAATTGATATCTTAAAATGTGATTTACTAAGATATCTCAAAATTTGTTTTATTGAGAAAATTAAAAAATGTTTTTAATTTATATTGCCTATATGCAAGGGGAACTCAACATCTCTTCTACATATAGATTCATGTTGAGTGTATCTTATATTGAGGAGCTTGACAACTCTTTTTTATGCGGTATACATGTGTAGGCGGAGCTTCACATCTCCTCTTATGCATTGCATATTATGTGTTTTGTGAATTAGGGCTTGTCATCCCTTCTTTATGTAATGCATGTATGTAGGGAAGCTAACTTAGCGTCTTCCTCTTCATGAATGTATATCGCATATAACTCTTTATAGATTGATTTGAGTTCACCTCTTTGAGGGGGAGAACATTGTTTTGTGTTTACTTTAACCCCTTTGTTGATGATTGACAAAAAGGGGGAGAAGTATTTTAGTATATATGCATGTTTTTCTTGCTTTATACATAAAGGGAGAGAAGGATTTATGTTTATGCATATATATTTTGTTTTGCAAATAGGAGCAAAAGAATTTGTTGTGTTTTATGCTTGATTGTCATGTTTATCTCCTTATGTTTGCATACATGTTTTATGTGCTTTATTGCCATATCTTATTGCTTATTTGTTATGCATGCGTTAAGGGGGAGCTTCTTTGAAGCATTACTTTAATCCATGCATATATAACTCCATGAGTTTTGTCATCATCAAAAAGGGAGAGATTGTTGGCCCAAAAGCCCATCACTCTAGTTTTGATGATGATCAACTCATGTAGTTATAGTACTAATGATCTTGTGTTTAATTAGTCTCAGATTTATGATCAAGATCTTAGTTGGTGTTTAGCTTCAACAAAGGATTTAAAGTCAGTTTTTGGAGCTAGCACGGTTTGATTCAAGAGCTTGTGCATTAAGACCATATCAAGTACTCAAGAGGAGTCTAGCTTGTTGGATCAAGTTTGGACCAAGTCAAGAAGATGAGAAGACTTCAAGTGAAGACTTCAAGAAGAAGACTTGTGTCTAAGTTTGTTTTTATAAGATTTTGTTTTAGATTAAAATGTAAAGGATAGAATAGTTGGTGGATTGCTCAAGTATATCTTACACACACACACACACACTCTTGATTTATATGTGTTTTCACAAAAGAGTTTTTATTTTGAAAAAAACAAAGAGTTTTCATTTTGACAAAATACCGGTTTGGTTTTTGGAACTCTAAGTTTACATGTCTTTAACCAAAATCATGTTTAGTGCTTATTGTCAAAAATATAGATATTTCATCATGTATGTGTAGTGGATTATATCCATGCACTCTATGCTTTAAAAGTGTTTAAAATATCTTGTTTTTGTATTTAGATAAGTTTTGGAAAAATAAGTTTTGAAAAACCAATTTGGAAAAATACGGTTTTCGTTTTTAGCCAAAATTTCTAAGTTACAAAAATAGTTCAAATTGTTTGTAACATGTCTTGATTTTACTCAAACATGTTTGTTTATCAAAGTATAATACTGAAACTATTTTTGTAGATTTTTCGTGAATTTATGGGATTTATTTAAGAAATAAAAACCAAGTTTTTCAATCCCAAAACTGACCTGTCTGGCTTCTGTCGGTCGACCGGACTGGTCGACTGAGCTAGGAGTCGGTCGACCGGGACGGTCGACCGACGTGCACAGAACGTGCACGCCAGTTTGGCTGGAGGGCCGGTCAACCGCAGAGAGTTTCTGCTCTCTGGAAAGCCCGGTCGACCGGGCCGGTCGACCGGCAGAGAACTCTGTTCTCTGTTCCAGGCAGCGGTCGACCGGGCCGATCGACCGACTCCCCAACGGTCAGAAATCTGACCGTTGGCGGTCGACCGGGCGGTCGACCGACAGGTCAACCTGGCTCCCAACGACTAGTTTTTCTAGCCCTATAAATTGGGGCTTTTGGGGGTTGCTTTACCTAAGATTTTCAAGTGGATTTTGCACCAGTTTTTCTTACATCTTTAAGGGTTTCTTCACTTGTATTTGAGCTAAATACTTTCGTTCAAAAGGAGAGTTTATCAAGAGTTTTCAAAGTGATTTCTTTGAGTTTTTCACCACCATTTCCATCCTTGTTTTTCTCACAAACACTTGAGCTATCCATTGATATATTCATCCTATAGGAGTGTTTTTGTGAGAGTGTTTTTAGGTGATCAAAGTGTTGTGGCCACCAAAGACTTCATCTTGTACTTTAAGGAGGCGGACGTGTGTGTTCGCGTTGTTTCAGGTTCTAGTGTGAACTCGGTGTTTGAGGTGCGGCCTCGACGAGCTTGTGGGCTTGCGGTGTGTAAGGGACTAGAGAATACAAGGAGTTCAAGTGTGAACTCGCCTTGTAGGTGTTACGGCACCGAGTGATCCGGTGGGATCGTTTTTAGTGAAAATCCTTCATAGTGTTGAAGGCGGGGACGTAGAGCAAGTGTGCTCGAGCCTCGAAACAAATCTCCCATGTTTGCGATTGCTCTCTCTATCTCTTACTTGTCTTTATATCTTGCATGCTCATATTGTCTTTATCTTTATATGCTTGATATATTGTGTGCTTAATGTTGGCCCAATGGCCTTCCACTCTAGTTTTGATGATGATCAACACTCATGTAGTTATGTTTACTAATATTCTTGTGTTTCTAAGTTTTAGATCATTAACAGGATATTAGTTGGTGATTAGCTTCAACAAGATGATTAGAAGCTTATCATGGTGATTCCGGTGCCAAAGCTTAAAGATCATACCTTTGCACTTGGAGAATCACGGAGTTTTGGAGCAAGTCTACTTGAAGATGAAGATCGTCAAGAAGACTTAGGTATCCTAGTTTAGATAGAGTTTTAGATCCATTTGTAAAGCTTAGTTTAGTTGATATGCTCAAGTGCACAAAACACACACGTTTCATGATTTGGTTTTTGGTTTTCATGAATAATAGATCAAAACAAGTTTACCTTATACCTATGTATATTAGATATGTTCTAGATATACATACATGCTTTAAACTTGCTAGACAAACTTATTTTGACTATCCTATTCATGTTTTGGAAAATCAAGTTTGATAAAAATACAAGTTTTGTTTTTGATAAAATTGGCAAGACACAAAAATGAATTGATATGATTGATATATGTCTTGAAATTTTTATCACAAGTTTGGTTATCAAAGTAAAATGATAAAACAAGTTTTAGAAAAACATATTTTTAGAAAAACAGTTTTTATTGTGATTAAAACTATTTTTTAGATTTACTGTGATTTTATGGGATTTTTATTGAGTGAAAAGACCTATTTTCAAATCCCGTATCTGTGCAGAACTGAGGACTGGCTGACAGGCCAAGTCGGTCGACCGGACCGGTCGACCGCACCATAGGCCGGTCGACCGGGACGGTCGACCGACGTGCACAAGTCTGTGCACGTTTTGGAGTCTCTGGGACGGTCGACCGGGCCGGTCGACCGAGATGAGAGTTCTGCTCTCAGGATGTTTCGGTCGACCGGGCCGGTCGACCGCTATTGCCCAACGGTCACATTTTGACCGTTGGCGGTCGACCGGGCCGGTCGACCGGTGGCCTGTCAGGCTGCCACATCAGCCTAACGGCTAGTTTTGTGTAGGGGCTATATAAACCCCATCTCTTTGGGGATTTTTGCCAAGTTTTTTAAGAGAAAAATTTCCAGTTTTCTGAGGTGTTTAAAAGAGTTTTCAAAAGAGTTTTAAGTGCAAAAACTTCTCATCTTTATTTGTTTTGGGTTTTTGGAAAATCAAAGAAAAATAGGTTTTTGGGATTTTTGCTTAGATCTTCAATTCTATCATATTACAAGTATTTTTCCAAAGATTTTTCTTTGTTGCTTGTTTCCAAAAACACTTGTTTCCACACTTGAGCTATCTTCTATCCTAAGCTATTAGGATCTTGTTTTTGTGGAAAAAGATAAGAGAAAAAGAAAGAGAAGTGTTTGAGGTTGTTTGTTGTAAACCTCATTGTTGTAAACACCCTTATACTTGTGAATCCCTCTTCGGTAGAGGTGATCGGGTGATTGTGTTGTGGATCCCTCTTAGGTAGAGGTGATAGTGTTTGGTTGTGAGCCTCTTCGGTAGAGGTGTGTGGATTGGTGTTGTATTGGCTACGGGCCTTACCCTCGTTGTGAGGTGGTTGTTTGACAGAGGAGTTTGGTACTCCTAGAGTTGTAAGAAATCCTCTTTGGTAGAGGTTCCCTCGGTGGGAGTTAAGATAGTGGAAATCCTACACGGTGGTGTAGGCGGGGATGTAGAGCAAGGTGCTCGAACCTCGAAACAAATCTTGGTGTTTGCGTATTGATCCATTGTCTCTCTAACTCTCTCTCTTATATTTGTGCAAAGCATCATATTCATATCATATCATATTTGCTTGTGTTGTGCATATTTCATATTGCCTTGCATTTATTCATATTGCTATTCATTCTTATATGCTTGGATTGATTGTGTGTATTTTATATTGCTTGGATTGCTTGTGTGTGTGTGCCTAACTTATACTCATCCAACAAGAGCTTCACATAGCACCTCAACCCATTTCAAGGGAAATCAAGGGGAGTTAGTCCAGAGCCTCGCAAGGGGAATTCGGCTACACTTGTTGTATTGTATTAGTTTGTGCATAATTTGCATTAGCTTCCGCATTTAGCGCACTTAGTTTGCATTGAGTTTCTTAGATTAGCAATTACACCTATTCACCCCCCTCTAGGTGTTTTTCAATGGTATCAGAGCAAGTGCTCCTGATACTTAGGCTTAACATCCTAGGAGTGAGATCCATTTGCTTGCTAATCTCATTTGCATTTGCTTGTTTGCACACATCTAGTTTATACCATGGACTTCATGACCCCACCTAGCTATGATCCTTCCAACATTGATATTTGGAAGTATAGGATGTCCATGTACCTAAAAACCCTAGGTTTGCATGTCTTTCTTGCCGCCACCAAGAGATGTTATCTTGGTGATTGCAATCATATAGGGGCCAATGCACAAGCCCTAGAGGCTATTAGAAGCACTTTATCAAAAGAATATCTTTTACGTGTTTCTAATCTTGATTCCGCTTTTGCAGTGTGGAACAAGTTGACAACAACCACCAACACCTCCAAGCTTCAAGTCCACATCCAAGAAGAGGAATCTAGTGGAGAATCCAACTCTATATGCTACATGGTCCAAGGGAATGACTCCCTTGAGGTACATTCAGAATCTCAACTAGATAGTAATGATTGTGCTAGTTCTTCAAATGATTATGTTGATCCCCATGCTTTGAATGAAGAACTATCTATTGTGTGTGAAAAGTTAATAGAAAAATATAACGTGTTGAAAAGAAAAGTCTAGATATTGAAAAAGAAAATAAATGTTTGCATTCTAGACTTGATTGTGTTTTGCAAGAGAAAGTTGAGGTCTATAATGAAAGGGATTCATTGAGATCTCAATTGGAACTTGCTTTAAAAGAAAATAAATTTTTAAAGTCTAAAAATGATTGTGAAACTCTTTTGAAGAAAATGAAATTTTGTCTTCTAAAGTTGATTTTGTTTTAAAAGAGAATGTTGCTTTGAAAAACAAAATCATTTCTATTTCAAATGAGTTGAATGTTTGTTTAGATAAGAATATTGTTTTGCAAAATAAAATTGATGCACATGTTTGCCATGCTAGTGTAGCTTCTTCATCTAGTCTACCTAATGCATGTACCTCTTCTTCTAAAATTATTGATGATATTTGTATGTTAAAGAAGAGAGTAGATTGTTTGGGCTCCACTATGAGCCAATGTGCCATGAACCACTCACGGTTGGAAACCTTGGTTTGAAAGAAACAAGTTCCATCCTTTATGCATGCACACCCATCACGGCATACACATGCTCCACACGGACACCATCAACACATGTATGCTCATGTGTACTCATGTACACATTGTGGACGTAAGGGCCACCTTGCTAAATTTTGTTATGATAGATTACATACTCCTAATTTAGCAAAGAATTTTGTTTGGGTTAGAGAAGGTACTAACCCCCATGGACCCAAGAAGATATGGGTACCAAAGACCACCCCTCCTATTATTTTTGATGTAGGTGTGGGCTCTCACATGACGTGAGAGTGATGACACCTTGGAGTGGATGCGTTCCGGACTTAAAGGAAATCAAATTGGATGCATCACTTTCAAGGAAGAGATGGTGGAGAGGACCACCAAGTTTTGGAGACGAGGAGGTTGCCTTCTAGGTTTGGTAACAATTCCTAACTCCTTATTATTTGTTTACATGCTTTTAATATTCATTGTTTATAGCATGTTTTTATTGTCTATGGATTAGTATGTAAATGCCATGTTTATTAGATCCTTGACATACATGTATAGTATTTGAGATACACATGCTTATATGATCTCATACTTAGTGTTCTCACTTATGTTTAAGCTATAATGTACATCATGAATCTAATACATGTGAATTTACATAGTAGTCATGTTTTAGGTTTATCATGATGATTTTCATATTTGTTTTGATGCTTCTTGTTAAGATTACTTGTTTAGATGTTAGTTTTCATTAAGACTAGGAATTATACTTGTACATATAGTGGGCCACAAATAAATCTATATATTTTTGGGCTTGAATGCATATTTGTACACATTAGATGTGCTAGTATAGTCTAGTTTTGATGATCCATACATTTTAGACTTGTATTCATATTCTTGGATTTATATGAGTTTTGATTTCATGTATATGTTTATTTTGCCAAACTTGAAGATATACATGTATACCCCTTGAGTCATTTGCCTTTCATGCAAATCTATATTTAGACTCAATTGTGTTTAGGGATATGTATGTATACTTCATGTTTGACAATTCATACATATACCTTGAAATGAAATTTGTTGTGATGAAAATTTAGTTTTTCATGTTTCATGTATTTATGTTTAACTTCATGTATATGTCTACCTAGTTCAAACTAATCTTATACATATACATCTTTTTGAGCCACGTGCCTTAATGCATATATCTAGTGGACTCGTTGAGTTTTGGATATGTATGTATATTTTAGCTTGTATTAGACATACATATGCCTTGAAGATTAAATAAGTAGTTTTATATGATTTTTCATGTTTTTGATGGAATTATGTTTTAAGGAATAATTAAGCTTAATGAAATATTTTTCATGATTATGATCTTCACATATTATTTGTACACTCATATCTATTGCTCATGTTTTTGTTTCTCATGAGTTATGCTTTATTGGTTAGAGTGATGATTATCATGTGAATTTCATTTTTGTTTATTCCTTGCTTGAAGGATTTCGTGCTAGTTAACAAGTTTTCCATTTAACTAGTTGCGGTGTTCTTTATTTTGGTAGTGATTTTCAAACAAAACTACATTTTCAAATCTATCTTTGAAAACCCCTACCTTCTAAGGGCGGTAGGATGGGAGATCATGTCATGTATGCCCTAAATTGAAAATCTTTAAAACTTGAATTATGATTGGGTGGTAGATAATATGATGTATACACTTGAACTTATTGTTATGTCAATTGGTATCATTGAACTCTTTCAATTGGTATCATTTTGATCTTCTTGTATACTCATATATGTTTTGTATGTATGTATGCTTTAAATTCCAAGTATATCAATTTCTATTGGTATCTATTTTTCATACATATATATGTTTGTGTTTATGCTAGTGCTTGAGTTTCAATTTGTTTAAATTGATTACTTTTAAATTGTTATCAAGACTATGCATGTCTTTAGTTTGTTTCATAAAGGGGGAGAAAATTTGATTTTGTATTTCAATTGGTATTTGTACTCCCACTCTTTATGATTAAAAGTTGTTATTTTGAACATATGATATCAACATCAAATTTGTTTATATATTTTCAAAATGAAATATATTCTTACAATTGGTATCAAAATTTGTGTTTAGACATTCAAAATTTGTTATGTTGTTTTACAATTGGTAATTTGTTATGTTTAATTACAATTGGTATTTTCAAAATTTTGTTTAAAGAAAATATTCAAAGTTTTGATTTGTATTTCCTATATGCAAGGAGAGCTTAACATCTCTCTTACATATAGATTCATGTTGAGTATATTATAAATTGAGGAGCTTGACAACTCTTCTTTATATGATATACGTGTGTAGGGGGAGCTTCACATCTCCTCTTATGCATTACATAATATGTGTTATGTGAATTGGGGCTTGTCATCCCTTCTTCATGTAATGCATATGTGTAGGGAAGCTAACTTAGCGTCTTCCTCTTCATGAATGTATATAGCATATAACATATATTGATCCTTGTTTATTGGTATCAAGATGCTTCATTGACATATTTTTTAATTGATATCATGGTTGTAGTCACCCCTTATTGACTTTGTTTTTGTTTTAGACAAAAGGGGGAGAACATTGTCTTTTATTGTTTTGTTTGACATAAAGGGGAAGAAAGATTTTTACCCCTCATTTTATCTATGGTTTTGATTGTTTACCCCTTTGTTGATGATTGACAAAAAGGGGGAGAAGTATTTGAGTTTTATATGCATGCTTATGTTTTATATGCATATATTATGTTTTAATATCAAGAATATTAAGTTTAATTGATATCCAAAGCTTGCTTTGTAATTGTTGTAATTGGTATCTAGAGTTTATATATGCTTCTTTATGTTTTTGCATATATTGAGTTCATGCATAAGCAAATAAACAATAAGATATGAAAAATATGTATGTCTCTTGTTTAGAATCATAAGTTTTCATTGCATATTTATTTATTCATTTGTTATGCATGAGTTAAGGGGGAGCTTCCTTGAAGCTTATCTTTAATCCATGCATATATAACTCCATGAGTTTTGTCATCATAAAAAAGGGGGAGATTGTTGGCCCAATGGCCTTCCACTCTAGTTTTGATGATGATCAACACTCATGTAGTTATGTTTACTAATATTCTTGTGTTTCTAAGTTTCAGATCATTAACAGGATATTAGTTGGTGATTAGCTTCAACAAGATGATTAGAAGCTTATCATGGTGATTCCGGTGCCAAAGCTTAAAGATCATACCTTTGCACTTGGAGAATCACGGAGTTTTGGAGCAAGTCTACTTGAAGATGAAGATCGTCAAGAAGACTTAGGTATCCTAGTTTAGATAGAGTTTTAGATCCATTTGTAAAGCTTAGTTTAGTTGATATGCTCAAGTGCACAAAACACACACGTTTCATGATTTGGTTTTTGGTTTTCATGAATAATAGATCAAAACAAGTTTACCTTATACCTATGTATATTAGATATGTTCTAGATATACATACATGCTTTAAACTTGCTAGACAAACTTATTTTGACTATCCTATTCATGTTTTGGAAAAATCAAGTTTGATAAAAATACAAGTTTTGTTTTTGATAAAATTGGCAAGACACAAAAATGAATTGATATGATTGATATATGTCTTGAAATTTTTATCACAAGTTTGGTTATCAAAGTAAAATGATAAAACAAGTTTTAGAAAAACATATTTTTAGAAAAACAGTTTTTATTGTGATTAAAACTATTTTTTAGATTTACTGTGATTTTATGGGATTTTTATTGAGTGAAAAGACCTATTTTCAAATCCCGTATCTGTGCAGAACTGAGGACTGGCTGACAGGCCAAGTCGGTCGACCGGACCGGTCGACCGCACCATAGGCCGGTCGACCGGGACGGTCGACCGACGTACACAAGTCTGTGCACGTTTTGGAGTCTCTGGGACGGTCGACCGAGATGAGAGTTCTGCTCTCAGGATGTTTCGGTCGACCGGGCCGGTCGACCGCTATTGCCCAACGGTCACATTTTTGACCGTTGGCGGTCGACCGGTGGCCTGTCAGGCTGCCACATCAGCCTAACGGCTAGTTTTGTGTAGGGGCTATATAAACCCCATCTCTTTGGGGATTTTTGCCAAGTTTTTTAAGAGAAAAATTTCCAGTTTTCTGAGGTGTTTAAAAGAGTTTTCAAAAGAGTTTTAAGTGCAAAAACTTCTCATCTTTATTTGTTTTGGGTTTTTGGAAAATCAAAGAAAAATAGGTTTTTGGGATTTTTGCTTAGATCTTCAATTCTATCATATTGCAAGTATTTTCCCAAAGATTTTTCTTTGTTGCTTGTTTCCAAAAACACTTGTTTCCACACTTGAGCTATCTTCTATCCTAAGCTATTAGGATCTTGTTTTTGTGGAAAAAGATAAGAGAAAAAGAAAGAGAAGTGTTTGAGGTTGTTTGTTGTAAACCTCATTGTTGTAAACACCCTTATACTTGTGAATCCCTCTTCGGTAGAGGTGATCGGGTGATTGTGTTGTGGATCCCTCTTAGGTAAAGGTGATAGTGTTTGGTTGTGAGCCTCTTCGGTAGAGGTGTGTGGATTGGTTGTTGTATTGGCTACGGGCCTTACCCCTCGGTTGTGAGGTGGTTGTTTGACAGAGGAGTTTGGTACTCCTAGAGTTGTAAGAAATCCTCTTTGGTAGAGGTTCCCTCGGTGGGAGTTAAGATAGTGGAAATCCTACACGGTGGTGTAGGCGGGGATGTAGAGCAAGGTGCTCGAACCTCGAAACAAATCTTGGTGTTTGCGTATTGATCCATTGTCTCTCTAACTCTCTCTCTTATATTTGTGCAAAGCATCATATTCATATCATATCATATTTGCTTGTGTTGTGCATATTTCATATTGCCTTGCATTTATTCATATTGCTATTCATTCTTATATGCTTGGATTGATTGTGTGTATTTTATATTGCTTGGATTGCTTGTGTGTGTGTGCCTAACTTATACTCATCCAACAAGAGCTTCACATAGCACCTCAACCCATTTCAAGGGGAATCAAGGGGAGTTAGTCCAGAGCCTCGCAAGGGGAATTCGGCTACACTTGTTGTATTGTATTAGTTTGTGCATAATTTGCATTAGCTTCCGCATTTAGCGCACTTAGTTTGCATTGAGTTTCTTAGATTAGCAATTACACCTATTCACCCCCCCTCTAGGTGTTTTTCACTTAATTGTTATATGCTTGGGGATTGTTTGCTAACACTTGTATTCAACCAAGAGAGCCAACGCGGCACCTCAACTCTTATTTAAAGGAATCTTGAGGAGTTAGTCCAGAGCCCTTCACAGGGAATTCGGCTACACTCTTGTGTTATACGTGGTGTTTACTTTAAATAAGTTTTAATTCCGCATTAATTGACCATTAGATTAGCTCAACACCTATTCACCCCCCTCTAGGTGATTTAAAGCAAATGGTGAGTATAGGTGTCGAATTTCACTTTCTTCTTGTCCAGAATACTACTGTCACGTGCTTCCAAATGACAGGTCGATGCACCTGTCAATGTTTGATCTGATTTCAAGCTAATTTGTCCGTGCCCACTGTGCCATGATCTGATAGAATCGCCATCAACTGTCTTGAAAACGCCAATCCAGTAACTGCGCTACCCATCAAGTAGTACACGTTCTTGTTGGCCCAAAGGCCTTCCACCCTAGTTTTGATAATGATTAACTCATGTAGTTATGTTTACTAATAATCTTGTGATTTTAGTTTCAGATCATGTAACAAGATATTAGTTGGTGATTGCTTCAAAAAGAGGAGTTTAGAAGCCTTCACATGGTGATTCCGGTGCCCGAGCTTCAAGATTACTCATTTGCACTCGGTGGATCACGGTTTGGGATCGAGTCTACTTGAAGATGAAGATCGTAGTGTGTTTAGATCCATGTGTAAAACTTAGTATAGTTGATATGCTCAAGTGCACTATACACACACGTTTTTATGTTTGGATATTGGTTTTTCGATTTTTAGTTTAACCGATATTTGTTTTCATGAATAGATTGATCAAAACAAGTTTAAATGGTTTATATGTATAATAGATGTATTCTAGTTATACATGCATGCTTAAACTTCCTATACAAACTTATTTTGACTATCTTATTCATGTATAGAAAAATACAAGTTTGATAAAATACATGTTTTGATTTTTGGTAAAAATGTTAAGACACAAAAATGGTCATATGCTTGATATTTGAGTAGAAATGTTTATCACATGTTTATATATCAATGCAATACGATAAAAACATTTTTGGGATTTTTAAAAGTTATTAAAAGAATTTTCAAGATATGTTTTAAACCAGTTTCAGACCCAGACCTGTCTGTCAGGCCAGGCCGGTCGACCGTGGGGTCGACCGACCCATAGGCCAGTCGACCCGTACGGTCGACCGATGTGCACAGAACCGTGCACGTCTGGCACACAATGGGACGGCCGACCGGGCGGTCGATCGTATCTGAGAACAGTGCTCTCTGTTTATTTCGGTCGGCCGGGCGGTCGACCGGGTTGCCCCAACGGTCACATTTCTGACCGTTGGCGGTCGGCTGGCCGGCCGACCGGTTGCCTGTCAGGCTGCCAGATCAGCCTAACGGCTAGTTTTGTTTTGGGGCTATAAATACCCCATCTCTTCATGGTTTTATCTAAGATTTTCAAGGGCAAAAATTCCTACTTTTCTGAAGTGTTTTTACAAGTTTTCAAAAGAGTTTAAGTGCCAAAAAGATCCATCTTTATTTTGTTTTTAGGTTTTTGGAAAAATCAAAGAAAAGAGTATTTTGGGAGATTTGTCTTGGTTTTCATTTTCTATCTTTTACAAGAGTTTTCCCAAGTATTTTTCTTTGAGTTTTTATTTTCCAAACACCTAGTTTTTCCACTTGAGCTATATCTTCTATCCTAATCTATTAGGATCTTGTTTTGTGGAAAAGAAAAAAAAAAGAGATTGTTTGAGGTTGTTGAGCCTCCAAGTTGTACACCCTTGCTTTTGTTGTATCCCTCTTTGGTAGAGGTTGATCGGGTGATTGGTTTGCTCCCTCTTTGGTAGAGGTTGAGATTGTGGTTTGCTCCCTCTAGTGAGAGGTGGAGTTTGGTTTGTATACCCTCTTCGGTAGAGGTGTTTGTTGGTTGTTGTTTGGCTACGGGCCTACCCCTCGTTTGTGAGGCGGTGTTTGAGAGAGGAGTTTGGTACTTCTAGTGTTGTAACAAATCCTCCTCGGTGGAGGTTCCCTCGGTGGGAGATAGTGGATTGGAAATTCTTCACGGTGGTGAAGGCGGGGATGTAGAGCTAGGGGCTCGAACCTCGAAACATATCTTATTGTTAGCGTTTGATCCATTGTCTCTCTAACTCTCTCTCTCTTTATTTTGTGCAAAGCATCATTCTTCATTCATATCATTCATATTGCTTGTGTTGCCTTACATTATTTCATATTGCTTATCATCCTTATATGCTTGACTTGTTTGTGTGTGCCTCACTTATACTTAACCACAAGAGCTTCACATAGCACCTCAACCCATTCAAGGGGAATCAAGAGGAGTTAGTCCAGAGCCCTTCACGGGGAATTCGGCTACACTTGTGTATTGTATTAAATGTGTTGCAAAATTTGCATTAGCTTCCGCATTTAGAGCATTTAGTTTCTAGATTAGCACTTTCACCTATTCACCCCTCCTCTAGGTGATTTACAGTTCTTGCGTCTAATGTCCTTCAGAACAACCAACGAGCATCTAAACATCTTGAGAACGCCTTCTCCAAGAGTTCCTCTGAGGCCCTCTGCTTCCAAAGCTCTAATGGAGATTAAGTCTTCATCATACGAGGAATATATCTCACCTTCTTCAACTCTCTCAATGTCCCATCATACATCCTGATACGAACTGTACCCTTACCAACCAACCGATATGTGTGATCATCTCCCAAAGACATCAAATCGCCATCCAGCTGGCAAACAACTCCCTTCTAGGACAAATGTGGTAGGTAGAGCGCATATACAATACCCACTCAGATGCGTCTGAATGACAACCTGATGATATAATAGAAAGTAAAAAGCAAGAAGAGTCAGAATCATTATCATCCGACCTCACGACATTGACCTCTAATCATTATTCCTTCTTTGATTTATTGAGCTTTGAACAATCACTTTTCCAGTATCTTTTCTCTTTACTGAAGGCACACTGATCTTTTTTCAATTTGTGGTTACCATTCATGGGCTTCCAATTGAATTTCTGTTGATTTTCCCTTCTTTAATTTGGACTACTTCCTCTCGCGGTCAATACTTCTTTTGACGTGTCACTGGTAGAACACTCATTGTCCTTCCTCCTTAGTTTGAGATTCACAAGAGTAGTGGTCATTTCCTTTTAGCTAAGAGATGTTCTCCCATTGACCAATATAAGCACAAATGTCTTATATCCCTCATCAGGGAGAGAACTCAACAGTATCAATGCCTTATCTTCATCATCGATCACTACACTCAAGTTTGTCAAATCCACGAGAAGTTACGTGTAGATTTTGATGTGTTCACTAATGGAGGTTTCTCTCTTCAACTGGAAACGGTAAAGTCTTCTCTTCAAATGTAAGCGGTTCTCAATACTGTAGACTGTCTAAAAATCACTAAGGACAAGTCATCAGAGATCAGAGTCTATACTCCAGATGCGAGGCTAATCAGAGCCACTAGTACAAAATCAAAATGCGAGGCTCGAAGCCCGCGTCCCCAGCTTCAGTGCAATGCTAAGACGCAGAGCTCGATGCCCGCATCTCAACGTCACTGCAGTGTCAAAACGCGAGGCTCGAAGGCCGCGCTCTAGCTTCACTGCAATGCCAAGATGTAGAGCTCGAAGCTCGCGTCTTAACGTCACCACAATGTCAAAACACGAGGCTCAAAGCGTGCGTCCTAGCTTCATTACAAAGCTAAGACATAAAGTTCGAAGCTCGCATATTGCAAAGCTCAAAGCCAGCATTTTTAATGGCTAAACGCTACAAAGCGAGGCTCGAAGTCCGCGTCCCAGCATCACCGCTGTGTCAAAATGCGAGACTCGAAGCCCGCGTGTAACGCCCCGATCCTGTTGGTACGGAGACGTTACTGCAACGTATATACGCAGGTCAGAAATACCCTCACGTATATACGCTAAGCATCAGTACAGGCAAGAATCAGAGTACGGAAGCAAGTGGTGCATTATATATTCCAACATATAAGTACAATTACAAAGTTATCACCAGAGGTGATCCAATATTACATGAATATTACATCACTAATATGCGCAATTGCGAGATTACAAAGAGATGTACACGTATGAATAGTACAAAGACAGGCTCAGACTCATAACAGGAAAACTCTAGAGCCGAACAAGGGGGCCTGGAAGGATGGGGCTCTGGACGGTCTGCTGGAGATCCACGCTACCGCTGCGCCACTCTGATCAGCAACTGGGAGAATCCGCACGCTCCAAGCTCCAAGACCTGGACATGAGGATCCAGGGGAGTCAGATGAAACTCCCCAGGCGAGTGGTGATGTAAATGCCAGATGGCGTGCTGAGATAAGTAAAAGTGTATCGATAAAACCGAATCATAATCATGCATTGAAAACCGTGTCGTGAGCAGAAGCAAGTAAGCAAGTAGATGTCAGACAGGAAGTACTCAGGGTATGATGAGAATAGGAGACTGGTGGAATAGAATACAAGGAATAAAGCAGGGTATGAACAGCTAATATGATAATAATCATAAAACTGGAAATCCGAAGTAAAATCTAGTACAAGCAAATATGGCGAGGCATATCACAGATTCATAGCCGTCTAAGTTGCAGGCTTCAGTATGCGTCCCATTCCACATACTTCTACTTACAACTTAAAGAGCAGGTTATCATCTTGACACTTTATTATTACTCGTCTTACCCTGATATCTAGATATGTGAACTAGCGTCCCAGCACACATATATCCATATCTGAGTAAAGCAAGGCTGTTATTGGAAACCAGCGGGGGTATCAACGAACTATGTTTACAGTGGGTCCCGTACATACCCAGGACCACGGCCCAGGATTGTTCCGTTGCTTGGTGACGGAACCTGCCGCAAGGCGATCAGGAGGGTCTTATGGATGCCCTTATCATGATGGTACCAGGAAGGAGGGAGCCAGCACTCCCCTCGGTCGCCTGGAGGCCCTCAGGTCAGACCGAAAGTTTTAGTTGCACAATATGCCTAATACCACTGTAAACACGAACACATATTGATAGCCGCAAGTTTCCCCCGACCCGATGCAAGTTGTTCCTTTTTATGATTTATTGGTAATTATCAATTTACGGGAATAACAGGTGCAAGACATGATCAGGAGTTCAGGAGTTCAGATCACTGTATGTAATACAGGATAACAGGTCACTGTACATAGTACAGGATAACAAGGTAGGATTCCCGTAAATGTGATAATCATAAGGTCAAGTATATCATGCCGGGTGTCAAGTGATAGCATGACAGGAGAATGATATTTGACAGGTGACCAATCATGTCAAGAGATTGATATTAGTCCGGATGGCAAGTCATGTCATAACAAGGGGCCTTGCCAAGAAGTAGCATGTTTGGTGTCAGGTGATAACACATCAGGTGTTAAATAGTAGCAGGTAAATGGCAGGTATGAAGTAATGTCAGGGCAAGTGTTAACATATCAGGTAAATACATGGCATGTGATAGAGTAGTAGCTGAGCACAACCAAGCGGAGCTGAGCAAGCTGGAGGCACAGACAGTAAGCAGTATTTAACACTGGAGCGTCTGACAAGATTACCGGGACAACTTGGCTTAAAGTGCGAGTAGAAAATCCGGCAGCATCTCGCCTAAACGAATCTAGTGGTAAAACGCTGAACGCTGATCATGATAACCAGGCGGAGCTGAACAAGCTGGAAGCACAGGCAGCGAACAGAGTTTAGACACTAATACGCTTGGCGAGGTTACCGGGATAACTCATTTTAGAATACGAGTAGAAAATCCAGTAACAAACTTGTCTAGACGAATTTAGTGAATAAAGCGCTGAGCGCTAAGTATGCTCACCAGACGGAGCTGAGAAACCTGACGGTCCCAATCACTTCTCTTTCGAGATAGTGAGAGACCGGAGGCTGAAGGGTCCGAGTACGCTCGGGGTTTAAGCGCACTCTCGGTGGCTACTAGCCATCCCAGGAGTGGGCAGAAACCCAGAGTCCAATCGACCACGAAGGGTTGGTCATGCATGGTATAAAGCAACAAGGTACATTACAGGCATGGTATATGTACAAGAATTAAACTACCCTAATACAAGCATTCGTCACAGAGCAAGACATGTCCAGTCATTGGCACTCGGCCATACACAAATACAGGGACTCAGCCCAATACATTTAAACATGGAATAAAATACATGTTGACCCGACAAAGCGGGGAAACCCAAATGGAGGCGAGGACACTCGCCGAAATGAGAAAGTCAAGAAGAAAGCGAGAACACTCGCCTAAATCACCGGAATGCCGAAAAGTCTGAAATCCATGGAACTCGCGCACGCGTCATAAATATGGAAGGAGAGAGTGCACAGGGAGACGCGGGGGTCGCAGACGCGGGAGTCGCGTCGCGGGAATAGCAGACGCGGGAATCACAGACGCGGGAATAGCAGACGCGGGGTTCGCGTCGCATAGATGCCACAAAACGCGGGGTTCGAGACCCACGTTAAAGTCAGAACGCGAGGAGAACGTGGACGCGGTCATGGTTTCCGCGTCACATTAGCACGAGAAGAACACAGATGCGGGTATTAGCTCCGCGTCGTGTTGACACGAGAGGAACACAGACGCGGTCATTGATTCCGCCTTGCGTCGATACAATAACGCGAAGGCCGCGTTAAGGGAGTGCCTGGACGCGGGGTTGAGACCGCGTCAACAATTTACAGAGAGGAGGAGGGAGAGAGAAAGGAAAAGGTGATTTCTTTGGTGGTTGAAGTAAAGGAGATGGAGGTGGTATTGTGATGGTAAAAAGTGATGGTGGAAGTGAAGATGGTGGTGGTCACGTTGGTGTTTGTCGTTGCAATTGTCACCAGAATGATTACCGGAATAATCGTAAACGATTACCGGAATAATCATCGGAGATGTTGCTTGCAATTGTCACCGAAATGATTACCGAAATAATCGTGAACGATTACCGGAATAAGCATCGGAGATATTGCCGACGAAAAAGAGCTCGGCCCCAATCCAAAGGAGGTGGCCGGCCCTTGAGGTGGTGATGGGGTGGTGGTTTTGTGGAGAGGTTTTGTTGTGGTGGTAGTTTTGGAGAAGGTAAAGGAGAAGGTGGAGGCTTTGGTGGACTTGTTAGAGTTTGTGATGGTTTACATGGAGATGGAGGAGGAAGAAGATGAAGGTAAGGAGTTGGAGAAATTGTAGTGGTTGTTGTTTGTGGTGGAGATGAAGGAGGAGTTGGTGAAGAGAAAAATGAAGTGAAATGAAGAAGGAAAGATTTATATAGGATTTGAACTTGTGAAGGTGATGTAAAAAATGTTTAGAGAGGGGGGTTTTTGTAAATTGGAGAGGTGAGGTGTCTCTCTTGGCCACTCTTGGCCGGCCATGGTGATGGGAGAGGAGTTGGATATTTTGGAGGAGATATTTTTGGTGGAGGAGATATTTTTGGAGGAAAGAAATGGAAGAACGGAGAAGTTTGTAGAATTTGGTGGAAGGAAAAGGAAGGAAAGAAAAAGGAAAAAGGAAAAGAAAATGGAAAAAGGAAGATATTTTCTTGGAAGAAAAAGTGAAAATAATTAGAGTAGCGGATTCCGGGATTCAGTTGCGGATGCGGAAAACTTTCGGAAAAATACCGAAATCGTCCGAAAATCAAGTATCTCGGAACGATGCACAAAAATTCTCAAAAATCAAGAATATTATTCTAAGAATCACGGTGAAATTCGTTTCAAGAAATTCTTTATAGTTTTTAAATTAAAAATTCTGGAATCGGTCGCCAACATCGGTCAACACCAAATCTGGCAGAAATCTGATAAATTCTGAAAATTCCCAAAAATGAATTAAGATAGTAAATATTATTCTAAGCAAATATGGGAAAGCGGTTTCTCAAAATTTGACTCCATTTGTAAATTAAAAATCTAGGAATCGGTCAGTGGCACTGGTCGACACCGGTTTTGAAGATTTTCATTTTAATTCAGAAAAATTTCAAAAAATCACAGAAAATATAAAATATTGGAAAATGATGTTTAGAACTAAAATTGGTCAAATCTAAATACTAGAAAGACCAAATTGAGCAATTCACTAGGATCGAGTTCTCGGTTCAGACTAGGGCTGACTCCGAGTCCGTGAATCCGGATCCAAGACAAAACGATCATATAAATAATTCATAATACAAAATAAATACAGGAAGTAAATCGAAAAATACGATCGAAAAATCTGAATACGCAACTAAGTACGTATTCTGGGAGCGGGGTGTTACATTCCATCCACCTTACAAAAAATTGCGTCCTCGCAATTTCGATAAGGGGTAAAATGAACACAAAGGGGACATGAGTGGAATTTATACCATTCAAGATATGAAGTACTATAGGTAGGGCTCTCAAGTTGACGAAACAGTAATCAGAATATAGATATCTTCTGCACCTCTGGCTGTATAAGTTTTTGAACGGTACCAAATAATACTGATCTGATGTCGTTACTTTGCAATAGAGTTCCAATTGTACTGCATACTTTATAGCCCTCCGAGAATAAGCCAGAATATTGAAATAAAGGAAACCCTGATAGTCCTGAGCATAATAAAGAAGATCGATAATTGAGAATTCCGAATACCAGGCATCAATCACTTTGAAAGATATAGCCGAGAATGTAGAATATCCGTAGAGAATTCCGATAACTGACTTCTGAAAGATAACCCGATTAGGATCAATCCTGGGAATACCCGAGCACCATAGAGTCAGCCGAAGTGATCATATAATAGCTTTCTTCAGAACCAGCCACTACCTCTCTAGTCTACTCATATCTTAAGTTGGTATAAGGCTTCGAAAAACCAAAACAGGGGAAAGATGGAAGGGATTAGGAATCAAAGGAAGGATGATCAAGAATAGATAACTCTGTACTTGTAGTTGGATTGTATAATCAGGACTCATGCATTCCAGTTGCAAATTTCTTTACCATTAATTTATAGTCTGGACGTACTGAGGATGTAGAACCTAGGCTCTGATACCATCCTGTAACGCCCCGATCCTACTGGTACGGAGACGTTATTGCAACGTATATACGCAGGTCAGAAATACCCTCACGTATATACGCTAAGCATCAGTACAGGCAAGAATCAGAGTACGGAAGCAAGTGGTGCATTATATATTCCAACATATAAGTACAATTACAAAGTTATCACCAGAGGTGATCCAATATTACATGAATATTACATCACTAATATGCGCAATTGCGAGATTACAAAGAGATGTACACGTATGAATAGTACAAAGACAGGCTCAGACTCATAACAGGAAAACTCTAGAGCCGAACAAGGGGGCCTGGAAGGATGGGGCTCTGGACGGTCTGCTGGAGATCCACGCTACCGCTGCGCCACTCTGATCAGCAACTGGGAGAATCCGCACGCTCCAAGCTCCAAGACCTGGACATGAGGATCCAGGGAAGTCAGATGAAACTCCCCAGGCGAGTGGTGATGTAAATGCCAGATGGCGTGCTGAGATAAGTACAAGTGTATCGATAAAACCGAATCATAATCATGCATTGAAAACCGTGTCGTGAGCAGAAGCAAGTAAGCAAGTAGATGTCAGACAGGAAGTACTCAGGGTATGATGAGAACAGGAGACTGGTGGAATAGAATACAAGGAATAAAGCAGGATATGAACAGCTAATATGATAATAATCATAAAACCGGAAATCTGAAGTAAAATCCAGTACAAGCAAATATGGCGAGGCATATCACAGATTCATAGCCGTCTAAGTTGCAGGCTTCAGTATGCGTCCCATTCCACATACTTCTACTTACAACTTAAAGAGCAGGTTATCATCTTGACACTTTATTATTACTCGTCTTACCCTGATATCTAGATATGTGAACTAGCGTCCCAGCACACATATATCCATATCTGAGTAAAGCAAGGCTGTTATTGGAAACCAGCGGGGGTATCAACGAACTATGTTTACAGTGGGTCCCGTACATATCCGGGACCACGGCCCAGGATTGTTCCGTTGCTTGGTGACGGAACCTGCCGCAAGGCGATCAGGAGGGTCTTATGGATGCCCTTATCATGATGGTACCAGGAAGGAGGGAGCCAGCACTCCCCTCGGTCTCCTGGAGGCCCTCAGGTCAGACCGGAAGTTTTAGTTGCACAACATGCCTAATACCACTGTAAACACGAACACATATTGATAGCCGCAAGTTTCCTCCGACCCGATGCAAGTTGTTCCTTTTTATGATTTATTTGGTAATTATCAATTTACGGGAATAACAGGTGCAAGACATGATCAGGAGTTCAGGTCACTGTATGTAATACAGGATAACTGGTCACTGTACATAGTACAGGATAACAAGGCAGGATTCCCGTAAATGTGATAATCACAAGGTTAAGTATATCATGCCGGGTGTCAAGTGATAGCATGACAGGAGAATGATATTTGGCAGGTGACCAATCATGTCAAGAGATTGATATTAGTCCGGATGGCAAGTCATGTCATAACAAGGGGCCTTGCCAAGAAGTAGCATGTTTGGTGTCAGGTGATAACACATCAGGTGTTAAATAGTAGCAGGTAAATGGCAGGTATGAAGTAATGTCAGGGCAAGTGTTAACATATCAGGTAAATACATGGCATGTGATAGAGTAGTAGCTGAGCACAACCAAGCGGAGCTGAGCAAGCTGGAGGCACAGACAGCAAGCAGTATTTAATACTGGAGTGTCTGACAAGATTACCGGGACAACTTGGCTTAAAGTGCGAGTAGAAAATCCGGCAGCATCTCGCCTAGACGAATCTAGTGGTAAAACGCTGAACGCTGATCATGATAACCAGGCGGAGCTGAACAAGCTGGAAGCACAGGCAGCGAACAGGGTTTAGACACTAATACGCTTGGCGAGGTTACCGGGATAACTCATTTTAGAATACGAGTAGAAAATCCAGTAACAAACTTGCCTAGACGAATTTAGTGAATAAAGTGCTGAGCGCTAAGTATGCTCACCAGACGGAGCTGAGAAACCTGACGGTCCCAATCACTTCTCTTTCGAGATAGTGAGAGACCGGAGGCTGAAGGGTCCGAGTATGCTCGGAGTTTAAGCGCACTCTCGGTGGCTACTAGCCATCCCAGGAGTGGGCAGAAACCCAGAGTCCAATCGACCACGAAGGGTTGGTCATGCATGGTATAAAGTAACAAGGTACATTACAGGCATGGTATATGTACAAGAATTAAACTACCCTAATACAAGCATTCGTCACAGAGCAAGACATGTCCAGTCATTGGCACTCGGCCATACACAAATACAGGGACTCAGCCCAATACATCTAAACATGGAATAAAATACATGTTGACCCGACAAAGCGGGGAAACCCAAATGGAGGCGAGGACACTCGCCGAAATGAGAAAGTCAAGAAGAAAGCGAGAATACTCGCCTAAATCACCGGAATGCCGAAAAGTCTGAAATCCATGGAACTCGCGCACGCGTCATAAATATGGAAGGAGAGAGTGCACAGGGAGACGCGGGGGTCGCAGACGCGGGAGTCGCGTCGCGGGAATAGCAGACGCGGGAATCACAGACGCGGGAATAGCAGACGCGGGGTTTGCGTCGCATAGATGCCACAAAACGCGGGGTTCGAGACCCACGTTAAAGTCAGAACGCGAGGAGAACGTGGACGCGGTCATGGTTTCCGCGTCACATTAGCACGAGAAGAACACAGATGCGGGTATTAGCTCCGCGTCGTGTTGACACGAGAGGAACACAGACGCGGTCATTGATTCCGCGTTGCGTCGATACAATAACGCGAAGGCCGCGTTAAGGGAGTGCCTGGACGCGGGGTTGAGATCCGCGTCAACAATTTACAGAGAGGAGGAGGGAGAGAGAAAGGAAAAGGTGATTTCTTTGGTGGTTGAAGTAAAGGAGATGGAGGTGTTATTGTGATGGTAAAAAGTGATGGTGGAAGTGAAGATGGTGGTGGTCACGTTGGTGTTTGTCGTTACAATTGTCACCAGAATGATTACCGGAATAATCGTAAACGATTACCGGAATAATCATCGGAGATGTTGCTTGCAATTGTCACCGAAATGATTACCGGAATATTCGTGAACGATTACCGGAATAAGCATCGGAGATATTGCCGACGAAAAAGAGCTCGGCCCCAATCCAAAGGAGGTGGCCGGCCCTTGAGGTGGTGATGGGGTTGTGGTTTTGTGGAGAGGTTTGTTGTGGTGGTAGTTTTGGAGAAGGTAAAGGAGAAGGTGGAGGCTTTGGTGGACTTGTTGGAGTTTGTGATGGTTTACATGGAGATGGAGGAGGAAGAAGATGAAGGTAAGGAGTTGGAGAAATTGTAGTGGTTGTTGTTTGTGGTGGAGATGAAGGAGGAGTTGGTGAAGAGAAAAATGAAGTAAAATGAAGAAGGAAAGATTTATATAGGATTTGAACTTGTGAAGGTGATGTAAAAAATGTTTAGAGAGGGGGATTTTTGTAAATTGGAGAGGTGAGGTGTCTCTCTTGGCCACTCTTGGCCGGCCATGGTGATGGGAGAGGAGTTGGATATTTTGGAGGAGATATTTTGGTGGAGGAGATATTTTTGGAGGAAAGAAATGGAAGAATGGAGAAGTTTGTAGAATTTGGTGGAAGGAAAAGGAAGGAAAGAAAAAGGAAAAAGGAAAAGAAAATGGAAAAAGGAAGATATTTTCTTGGAAGAAAAAGTGAAAATAATTAGAGTAGCGGATTCCCGGGATTCAGTTGCGGATGCGGAAAACTTTTGGAAAAATACCGAAATCGTCCGAAAATCAAGTATCTCGGAACGATGCACAAAAATTCTCAAAAATCAAGAATATTATTCTAAGAATCACGGTGAAATTCGTTTTAAGAAATTCTTTATAGTTTTAAATTAAAAATTCTGGAATCGGCCGCCAATATCGG
The DNA here is from genome assembly GCA_038442645.1 of Agave tequilana. Taxonomy (NCBI): domain Eukaryota; kingdom Viridiplantae; phylum Streptophyta; class Magnoliopsida; order Asparagales; family Asparagaceae; genus Agave; species Agave tequilana. The sequence continues at coordinate 72,390 of JAVJIF010011304.1, forward strand.
TCAACACCAAATCTGGCAGAAATCTGATAAATTCTGAAAATTCCCAAAAAATAAATTAAGATAGTAAATATTATTCTAAGCAAATATGGGAAAGCGGTTTCTCAAAATTTGACTCCATTTGTAAATTAAAAATCTAGGAATCGGTCAGTGGCACTGGTCGACACCGGTTTTGAAGATTTTCATTTTAATTCAAAAAAATTTCAGAAAATCACAGAAAATCTAAAATATTGGAAAATGATGTTTAAAATTAAAATCGGTCAAATCTAAATACTAGAAAGATCAAATCGAGCAATTCACTAGGATCGAGTTCTCGGTTCAGACTAGGGCTGACTCCGAGTCCGTGAATCCGGATCCAAGACAAAACGATCATATAAATAATTTATAATACAAAATAAATACAGGAAGTAAATCGAAAAATACGATCGAAAAATCTGAATACGCAACTAAGTACGTATTCTGGGAGCGGGGTGTTACACCGCGTCCCAGCATCACTGCAATGCCAAGACGCAGAGCCCGAAGCCCGCGTCTCAACATCACCACAGTATCAAAACATGAGGCGTGAAACCCGCGTCCTAGTATCACTGTAATGTCAACGCAGAGCCTGAAGCCCACGTTCTAACTATGAAAGAGCCCTGCGTTTCATTTATAACTGTCCTCATTACCAGGTCAATTACTACCCACGTAATGAGGGGAGTTAACCCCCATCGTGGAGGGTTTTTAGGGGACAGTTTTACCCTAAAAGCCGTATAAATAGCTCAGTTTTCTATTGAAGAGGGGTCAGAATTTTGGTCGATCGAACTAAGTGGAAGGAAGAGAGAATTTTAGATCAGATTTGATCAAGATTTTCACCAAGGAAGAAGGAGAAGAGTTCAACTCTTCTACACCAACTTGCTGAGTACAAGTTTTTGCCCAAGTCTCTTTGAGATTCCACTTGGATAGGAGCTGTGTTACTCCGTTTGTGATCTAAGGAGAAGATTTCCCAAAGAGCACTGACATTCACCTGACGAAAAACAAGATTCACTTTTCACCACTACGCAAAGAACCCAGCCTTAAATAAAGAGAAGATTTGATTTTGAATATCTTCTCTCTCTTGTACTTAGAATTTTTGAGATTGTTGTAATCTTTCATTGATTCAAGGAAATTTTACGATACATATCTTCAATTTTTCCCGAGAAACACACTCTTCGTCAAGTACTTGCTGCGAGAATTTTCCAAATCTTCTTCATGGAAGTCTCATTCATCACATCATACTTTAAATCCTGTATTAAGTACGACCTAATGATGCCACATGCCATCCGATTCATCTTCTTCCAAACCTTCTCATCTACTTCTGTCGGTCTCTCTTGAAGCTCAAGAGCATCCTCCAAATTTTGCGTATTCAGCACATTCATTACCTCGCATCTTCACAATCCAAAATTATTTGTGCCATCAAACTCACCACATCTATCTTCATGTGATGAACATTCTGAATATTCTTTACTACAAAAGAATCACTCCCATTAGATGTTTCTCCAGCCATTTTCCTAACATTCTCAACCAAACAAATAGAACAACTATGAAATGAAACTACAAATGATAAAGTTCAGATTTTTACTTCCAATTGAAACCTAAAAAAGAGTTTCCAATTGATCTATTCACCAAAAGATTGAAGATGAGATCCAATATTGTAAAAATCCAATTTTTATCCCTCCAAAGTCTCAAATCCACAAGATCCATGCTCCAATCAAAATTCACTCCACCAAGGAAAGGCCAAGCGTTGCCTAGAGCTCTGATATCACTTATTGAGACCGGAGAACCAGCCAAGAACAAATCCTAGATCTCACACACACACACACACACACACACACACACACACACACACACACTCACACACACACACAAAGAGAGGGAGACCAAGATTTACCAGGTTCGGCAAGATGACTACGTCCCCAGGGCAGAAGAGAGATCTATTATTGTTTCACAAGATTACAAGAGGATTACAATTGGTTCTCTCAAGAACTCACTCATAAATCAACCAACGCTAAAATGAGTTTACATTCTTTATTTATAGAGAAAAGAAGAAACCCCCAAATTAGCTCTAGGTATAACTCTGACCCGACTGTTGGTTGACCGGCCGGTCAACCGATCCAAGTACCCGATCGACCGCCCAGTTGATCGCGCAAACTTCAAGACTTACTGGAGATCACTGGTCAGTCGACCATACCAAATGGGATTTTCTTTCTCATGCAACATCGATCAATCGCTCGGTCGATCAATTTTAATTCTTGTGCATGTCAATCGACCGCACGGTCGATCGAACCTCTGGTATAGAGTTAAAAAACTCTATCAACATTTGTTTTTACCCTCTCTCTACATTATTCTCCTTTGTTAAATTGATAACTAGCATGTTCTACGTACTAAAAATCAAAACCATAAATAAAAGTAAAATTAAGTACAAAATTTGATTTAGGAATCAAGATTGAATCAAATTTGAGTTTACAATGCCACCCATTATGATTCATATGCTCTGTAAGAGAGTAAAGCTAAGATGGCGCATAAACTGATTACATGCAAACTACCACAGTTATTTTTAGCAAGAATGCAATTATTAATTTATCCAACTACAACGACAACAACTAAGTCATTTATCTAGGTATTTGGGGTAGGCTACTGAATCAAAAGAGAATTAACCCAGATTGGGCACATGAATCAGCTTTTTTCACTCATATCGAGCAATATGCCTTCATTAAGACCTTTAGCCTCTATATCTTGTCGTATCACCTCCATCCATGTTTTCTTTGGTCTCCTTTTCGCTCTTTTAACTTGCCCTAAGTTGATAAGATCTACTCGTCAGAGTGGCGCATCTGTAGATGTATATTATACATGACAGTTTTCTCTCATCTTCTCTTCTATGGATGCTACGCCTATCTTAGCAAAAATATCCACATTTCTCACCTTATCTCTTCTCGTTTTACCTTACATCCAACGAAGAATGTGCATCTCTGCTACACTCATCTTCTGGGCATGATATCTCTTTATAGGGTCTGTTTGGCGTAACTGGCTATAATTTGTAAGTCGTAATTGGTAAACCCTTTTACTGTTGTAAATGAGTTACATGCATGTAAGTTTTACGGTGTTTGGTTGGTAATATAAAATTATAAGTGGGAAAGTGTATTCTGTTTTATGGCATTTGGTTGTCATAATGTGTAAGTCGTAAGTGAAAAAGTTGACCACAAAATGAACTATTTGGTAATTTAAAAATTTAAATATTGCAAATAAATACTAAAATTACTAAATATTAAAAAAATTAATATTATATAAAAAATAATACAAATTCGCATGACCATAAAATTAACTGTAAGTGGGTTATAAGTGAGTGGTAATTGGGTTGCAAGTAAGTGGTAGTTGGATTGTGTAAGCCTTTTTACGGGTTACGGTCCAAAAAAACACTGTAGTTGTAATCGGGTTTGTTGACACTCCAAAAAGACAAACTCCAAGGCAGTTCTACAACCAGTCTGAACGATGTCAAACTTGTCGACACTTCTAAAAGACAAGTCATAGACGGGCTAAAGACCTGTTCATCTATGATGGACAAACCAATGACTTATACTTCACCGATCCTGTGAAGCAGATAGTGAACTAAGTATTACCTTCTGAAAAAGCCCAAGAGACTAGCATTTAGCTTTGCTGCAAGCCCAGCTCTAGCTTCACAGTAAGCTCAAAGTAGCTCCGCTGTGGGCTATTCTTAGCTTCACTTCTGAAGCTAATTCAAGCTCTATCAAAAGAGCTCTCTTTTAGCTTCGTTGCAAGCTCTTTTCTAGCTTCCAGCAAGCTCTGAATAGCTCCGTTGTGAGCTCATTTCTTAGTTCCGCTTCTGAAGCTAACTCAAGCTCTATCAAAAGAGCTATCTTTTCTAGTTTCACAGCAAGCTCTGAAATAACTATGCTGTTAGCTCTGCTGCGGGCTTTTATGATCATTCTTGACCATTTAAAAATCTCAGCACGAGATTAATGTGATAAATATCACTTTGGGTAATTAATTTCCATGATCTTTTTACTCAATCAGTTGGAGAGAATCAAGAAAAATCCTCAATCTGTTGGAGAGGATTAAGGAAATCCCTCAATCAATTGGAGAAAATCAAGGGGTTGTTGTAACAACCCTGAGCCAACTAGCTGATTAGCTTCGCCAGCATACGCTAGCTTCGCAAAAGCTGCATTGGCGAAGCTATTTTAGCTTTGCAACGAAGCTAAACTGCTAAAATTCAGGGAAACAATTACAGCTCATCAAGCTTATAAATAGCCCACTACTAATAGGTACAAGGCTGAATTTTTGATTGCTGGCCTGTGCTTATTCTTTGGCTCAGACTTTGGAGGTTGAAAGCTTTCAACCTTCTTCAGAGAACTTTTCTTCTCTTTCAGGGTGCTAGTACTCTCATGATCTTCTTTTCTCAAAGAATTTTTAGAATCAGGCGAGAAGGAAATTCTTAGGCAGAAGACTCAAAGACTTGATCACTAGCATCGTCAATGGAACAAAGTGGTCGCGCCTGACCAGATTCCACCGGTACACTTTCTCAAAATCTCTAAAAGAGAGTTCTTGTAATTTTTTTATTATTTGTGAATCTCTTTGACTTTTGTAAAGTTTTCACACAGTCCAACACATCTATGGAAAACAAGATGGTGACTTCGCTGGTAAGTCCTTCTTCAACAACAAAAGGACGGTGCCCAATGGGATGATGAGACCCTTGAGTCTACCACTAAGATATTGGTCATTTCATTTAACCAAGATAGATTTGAGCAAATCTCTCGGAGGGTGGCTCAAACCCTCTCAGTATGCGCAAGCACAGGAAGATCTCTGTGGCTAGGTCTCCTCTGGCCACTGCTCAAAAGCAAGTCTCTGATAAGATGAAGAAGATCACCTGCAGGCCTAATTCAGTCTCAACAAAGAATAAATTAGCTTCATGCCAGCACCTGTATGCTGGGTGCGAAGCTAAATCAACCTCTAAGTCTATCTAGATTAAAAAACCATTTCAGCCTCGTGCGAGGCTCAATGATATCTGGTTTCAGCTTCGACAGAAGCTCACATAGTCTCTGACTGCAAAACTACTTCAGCTCTTCACAGAGCTTAACCTCGCGTGGCAAAGCGAAAGACAAAGTACTCATAAGTGCTATTAGTGAAGCCTCTTTAGGGGCAACGTTGCCAGAACCATTGAGAAGCCTCTTTTAATAGTCAAACAATGAAGGAGAAGCCAATGGCTATGCTTCATCTATCACTGTCAGCTCTGAGCAAACAAGGGTTATGTCGGTCAATATGATTGACAACAACCATGATGTTGATCTCCATCGGCGTATGAAAGCTCAAGAGCAACTTCCAGAGCTTAACAAACAGCTCTGAATATTTAGCAAATGTTGGCACAACTCCTAAATAATCAGAACAATGATGACACCACCGTTAGTAATCGTGATGAGGAGGAGAACCCCAACAAGGAACCCCCTAAGACTGAAAAGTCAAAGGAAAGTTTCGCAATTGATGTCGGTGTTATCAAAGGCATCCAAGCTTAGATTACATCCCTAACTCAGAGGGATGAACTGAAGAAAGTAGGGATGACACGTCCTTAGCCGCTGGAATGGAACTTAGTTCACTGTCCATCGAATTTCAAGCACCTACGTTGCACACATATGACGGCAAGAGCTCACCAAATCAACACATTTATTACTTCTAGTCACAAATGATTGAGGTTTTACCTACACAAAGAAATGCAGAATTTCATAACTTAAGAATAGATAATGCAAGGTACTCAATACTATCGCGATAGTAAGTGACTATGTGGGTCGTGATCCACAAGGAGGGACTTGCACTATTTATTCTTAGGTTTTAAAATTTTGTTTATTTCATTGCAGGTAAAACCTCAATCAGATTTTGGTGTCGTTGCCAGAGAGGAAATGTAAGTAACTCCCTTTTTGTTTACTTTATTGATTAACTTTCTTCTCTGTTCTTGTGTACAGGAGGAGACATCAAGGAAATTTTTACTGCAATAGACATATAAGTGGTTCTAGACTCTATTTAAGAAAGCAGAGCAAAGAATCCCTCAGATTTATCGTATTCCCGCGGCAATCTGAGTGAACTACTAATATGTAGTTTTGCAGGTTGGTTAAATTGCAAAGTTTAAGTTTCTGCAGCTATTTATTTTCTTATTTAACTTATTGTACATACTTTTCTAACCTCAAAAGTAATTTGTTGCTTGTAAATGCTAAAAAACGTTTGGATTTGTATTTAGGCACGTGTTAATTTTGTTACATTTTTTGTTTACTATTGAAAAGTGCTGGAGCCAAGGTATGTGTGTATAGCATATAGTTTAGAAAACATATTTTAAGTGATATATATTGCTGATTAGTACTCAATATTGCATATTTTACATCATAACTCCCATGCATAATACAAATAAATAAGTGATTTTTACTCCTCTTCTCTACTTATTTGCAGGTACACAATTAATGGAGAGATATTCAAATAATCACTTAATTAACACTAATTAAGTGATTAATTAAAAGATAAAGGATAAAGCCAAATCTCAATCCAGATCTAGAGAGATCCGCGCAACAAACAGAGAATCCAAGTGGTCCACGTGGATAACCACTTCCCAACTGACCTGTACCAGAAAGATCTGGACCAACGGCCCAGATCTTGCCGCGGGAACGCAAGTGGGCGCGGCAATCTAGGGCCGTTGGATCCCCGGATTTTGTGGCAACAAACTCCTCTCCAGAAGCTTCTTCAATATGCTATAAATACCCCATGAAGACCTGCGAGCTGGGACTGATCAGAGAAGAGAGAGAGCTTAGTTCATAGTTTTGTATTTTGATAGCTTTGTTTAGGTTTTTTAGCTCTCTATGATCTTCTCCTCCCTAGATTTCATTGCAAGAGAGAGATTGTAAGAGAGAGAGAGCTTGTATCATCAAGAAGTGACACTTGAAGCTATACAAGGATTGATCCATTCTCTACTTCTCTACTTGAGCTTGATCCTAGTTTGCTTTCTTTACTTGCTTTATTACTTGCTTTCTTTAATTCTAGCACTTTAATTCTTGCAATTTACTTCATGCTTTCTTGTATTTTTCTTATGGCTTGTTGTATCTAATTCTTCTCCATGTACTAGCTAACCACTAGCTTAGCTACTTCACTAACTCATGGGTGTTTGCTTGATTTCATCTTGCAAGTGTATGATCTTCTCTTCTCCGACGGTTAAAACCACCGTCTTGCAAATGAGAAAGTAATTAGGTCGACACGCTAGACGAATCCATAGCCAACGGAGTGACAACGTTAGGCAAGCTTTCATTATCAAGGAGTTTGGTAAGCTTTGGCAAGCTAGCAAGGTAAGCTAGTCATGGATTGCCTTCTTTAAGTTCTTTTCCTTTTCTTGTTAATACAACATCCACTTCTTGATTTCTTTTCCACTTCCACATGAACATATCCATCTTCTTTTAGTTTCTTTTGCATCAATAAGTTTATAATCAAGAGAAGACTACTAGTTTGATCACTTCACTACCATACGTTTAAAGCTTCCATCGCGAGCTCTCCCTGAGATCCGACTCGGTATAGCCCTGTGCTATAGCGGAGACAAGAAAGGGTACATCAAATACATTCATTTACTATACACATAATAAGTACACCTTTTCCGTCTAAACAAAATGGCGCCGTTGCCGGGGATGACAATTCTCTAATACGGCGCATACGTATTTTTTCTCAACCAATTGCTTAAAGTGTTGCTTTTTCTATATACTTGTACAGTTGTAAAAATACGATTAAGGGCACATCCTTAAACAAGATAAGGTGGGGAAGTCATTACCCTCGCTTAGCGCACAAACAATCTCCTCACTCACTAACCCAAGCCTAACTTAAAACTGAGTAGACATTGGCCCTAAGGACATCTCAGACTCAATAGGAGACTGACATAAGGGGGAAATTGATTAGAATTTGTTCTTGCCAAATAGGTGTTTAATGTTGGAGAGTGAGAGGTGAAACCTCAAAGAAAAGTGATTTGGCATAATTAGGCTCATCTCTTAGGCATGGATAGCTCCCATTAGTCTTGCTCCTACCTGGCCGATTAACTTGTGATCAAATTCTACTATAAATCTCCCGCGGACAGACTAACCAGTTAGGAGTCGTCTAGGTCTAAGGTCTACCGTAACTTAGGCTAGATTTTTCTTTGTTTGTTTTGTTTGCTTATTTTTGTTTTTGTTTTTGACATCTTTGTGATATGAATTACAATTAAAATTATTCCAATGTATATAATGATCCATACTTCACATCGACTTCTTTGGCCTCGGATATTACTAACCCGATATATCATAACTTTAACCAACCAAATATGTCAGATTGGTCTTATCCGAATCAATATATGCCCCTATCCCAGTATTATTAATAAGATTGAAACAATCATCATCATTCTTCACAGAGTCAGTGAGGATACAACTCCCCCGAGTCATATTGTCAAAAACATTACCAATACCCAGCTTCATATACTCCTTTTCCGAACAACCAATAGAAAACCAATCGACTGAGAAAAGAGGATGGAAGCCTTAGACGAGCTCGAGCGGTGAATTCAAAATCTAAAAGACTTGAAATTCCATCAAAATTTTTAAATCCAAGATCCTTACTATATTTTCCAAGTCTTACAATAAGAAGAAAATACCAATTTAGAAAGGAGTAAGGAATCTATGATTCAATTTCAAAGTGATCCATTTGATATGATAGAAATAAGATTTAGTCAATTAGAAAATATGCGTAGGAATGAGAAAATTTTCCTACTCAATCTTTGACTATTCCTGACACTTCTAGCCATATTGATGAAAACAAAGAATCATGATATCTTGAAGACTTTGACCAAGATTCAATTTCACCACATCACCTTAAACTTGACCAATATCAATCTATTGACAAATTGGTAAGTTTTTATTTTAATGAAATTGAACTTGAGCATGAATGTGATCCCGATCCACAACTTTGTGATTCAATTCTAATTTTTGAATTTATGTTGACTTAGGTATCCTCACCCAAGTTGGACCCATTTTTAAGCTAACATTGATTCTTGTATCCATAGATTTGAGATTGAATCACCTCTTTTGAATAGTTATATTTCATTGATGGGAAAAAATATGAAATTAAATTCTTTGATTTAGACTCAGCTCTTGAACCCAAACCGACTCTCGAACCCAAAGTTGATTTTTCAGAGTTAGTATTGGTTCCCAAACTTTTCATTTCAGTGCTCAAATCATTCATTTCACAAAATCACATTCTATTGTTGGACCAAGGTATTGGCCATAATGATTCAGTGATTATTTTCTAAGATTGGTCATGTAAAGAAAATAATTTTCATGATAGGATCTTTCATGATCCTATTCATATTGGTGATTATAATTATGTACATAGAAAAGAGGTTAATAAAGGTGGGCTTCATGAATCACCACATTATTTTGATTGGATAGCAACGCTTGACCCAATGCCGCCACCATCAAAACCACCACCTTAAGATAACATTATCCTTTCTTTTCTTATTTTTCATGTATTTATGCATTCATTCATACATTACAGATAATACATGAGATAGGTGTGGGAGAGGGTTCTAACATAGCATAGGTTTTCCTTTTATTAAAAAAAGAAGAAATTTTTTCTTTACTTTTAAAATTTTTGAAAAGAGAAACAATATTTTGACTTATTTTTTGTAAGAAATTAAATTAATTTTAAGAAATAGGAGAATCATAATTAGGATTTCTTATAATTGGTCAAAATAAGATTATTTGTTTGATTTCTAGGGTTAGGAAGAAAATTTAGAAACGTTATTTAGTCTTGATTTTTGCCTTTATGAATGTACATACTTTATACACTTACACACTAAGGGTTCAAAAATAAAAATTCTTATGCCTTACAAATATATATATATATATATATATATAATATATATATATATATATATATATATATATATAATATATATATATATATATATTCAAAATCCTTTTATTAAGCTGGGTACTTGTGCCTTATAAAGCATAAATATTCACGCCTAAAAGTGATTCATATAATAAATAAAATTCTAAGTTTTGTGGCCTTCTTTGCTCGAGTCTTTAAGTCCTTGGGATTTTTTCTCACCCGGTGCCTTAAGACCATTCGGTTTGGGAGTCATCAACTAAAGGCTCGTTACATGGATAAATTGAAAAGCCTAATAGAACTATGGAACACACACACACACACACACACACACACACACACACACTAAGGCATAAGAGTTAGAGTTAAAGAATCCCGAGTCAAAATTTCACTGTCACAAAGGTGCATATGACTTAGGGTAAAGTGATAGACTATATAAGAAATACAGTTTGACTCATTATCTTGATTGATAATAAATTTTTAAATAGAGACTAAGTTTAAGAATGAAAAATTTGATTTTCTTATAACTTATAGATTACTCTTACAATGATATTTCAAATATTCTCTCTCTTTTTCAAAATGCTTTTTCAACACTTTGTTTCTCTTTCTTTATGGATTTTATAGATGTAATCCATTCAAGAGACAAAACTCATCCTCTAGGGATAATCTAGAGGTTTAACAACTTGTTGCACATGCTAAATGCAACTGTGATTCCTATAAAAGTGTGTTAGATTAGGTTAGCTCTATTTTACTTTTTATTTGTTTTGCTCAAGGACGAACAAAAGATAGGTGCGGGAGTGTGATCGGTCACTGACAGTGCTATTTATTACCATATTCTCATATTTATTATTTTATAAATTCCGCTTTAATTATCTTTTTTGTCTAATTATTAGCAAGGCCTTTGCTAAATGAGATGGAGAGAAACCAAGCCTAAAAGCCCATCTGAATTCAGATTAATTCAAAATCAAAGAGATAAAGACAATTTCAGCTAAAAATCAGTGCATATCAGGGAAGATAAACTAAATAAAGACCATTTAAACTCAAATTTTTATAGATCTAGTTAGATAACCAAAGATCAACAGAAGAATCGTCAAAAATAGAAAATCAATCTGACATATTATTAGATAAAAGCCAAAAGGAGGACAATAAGGACCTGCACCCTGGCCACACCCAGGCTGTAGAAACGCAGCCAAAGAAGCATTTTTGTGGCAATACAATTGAGATACGGGGAGCGTTTGCTCCCATTATCTTCAGACGCTCTCCCCCGTTGCATTTTTGCTATAAATACTTGCAAAATTCTGAGGCCAGGGGGAAGAATTGAGTAGAGAGCATAGGCTAGGCTATTTTTTAATTTGTAACTTAGAATTTTTAGTTTTCTTTTATATAATTTTCATTTTATTTATATAACTCAGAGGAGAGGAGAGTTTTATGGGAGAATAAGAGTGAATCTTGTACTGAGGGTGACACCAGTGTAAGTAAGTCTTCTTTTCTTTCATTGTTATTTGAATTTAATCTAAGTTACATTTTATGTTCTTCTTCTTCTCTTTCTTTTCTTCTATCAGGTTTTGATGGCAATCCAAATGAAATCTATAGCATCGAACCTATCTTGCCATTGCAAGTGCCCTCGATGGCTTATGGTGATGCATAATCATTTCTATTTATTCTGCTTACATAAATCATAGTTTAAGTCTGAGAATGGGGAAGATCCTATTTGTCATGCTTTGCTCGCCTTCAAGACGTGGTAAGTTTTTGCCAAGGATTCAAATTAAGTCATCAACCGAAAGAGGAAAGTAAGTACTTTTAAGATTTTTCTTCTTTCTTTTAATCTTTAGTTTAGATTACCATCAATCACACTCTATTCTATTTACTATTTCACTTTTTTTTGTATAAACTCATTTTCTATTTTATCCACCTTCTCAATCTACCACTTTCTTCTTAATTAATAATAGATTTTTTTCCTTTTTTACAAGAACAAGAGAAGAACTTTTAACCATTTCAAGTAAACTAAAGAGAACTTACAACACGCTTCCATTGCTTGTCCCTCTTTGTGGATCCCGTATAGCCACTTGCTATCATGGTAGTATTGAGTACCTTACACTTCTATTCTTAAATTCTGAAATTCTGTATTTTCTGTGTAGGAAAAACCTCGATCAAAATTTTGTGGTATTATTCCATAGTTCTTCTCTTGCTCAATGGCGCCAAAATTTTGATTGAGATTTTACCTGCACAGGAAATACAAAATTTTAGAATTTAAACAAGGTACTCAATACTATTGTGATAGCAAGTGGGGGTCGTGATCCACAAGGAGGGATAAGCGATGGAAGAGTGTTGTTAGTTTACTTGAAATAGTTAAAAATTTTTCTCTTGTTCTTATAAAGAAAAAAAGAATCTATTATTAAGTTAAGAAGAAAGTGATAGATTGAGAAAGTGGAGAAAATAAAAATGAGTTATATGAAAAAAGTGAAAATAGTAAATAAAAGGGAGTGTGTGATTGGTGGTAATCTAAACTAAAGATTGAAAGAAAAGAAGAAAAACCCTAAAAGTACTTACTTACCTCTTTCGGTTAATGACTTACCTTGAATCCTTGGCAAAGACTGACCTCATCTTGTTGCTGAGCAAAGTATGACAAATAGGATCTTTCCTGTTCCCAGATTTAAACTATGAATTTAATGCAAGCAGAAAATAAATAGAAATGGCTATCCATCACCATAAGCCATCAAGCCACCTGCAATGGCAAGGCAGATTCGATATTATAGGTTTCATTTGGATTATCATCAAAACCCGATAGAAGAAGAATAAGAGAAGAAGAAGAATAAAAAACTTAACTTTGATCCGATTCAAATAACAATGAAAGAAAAGAAGACTTACTTACACCGGTTTCACCCTCAGTAAAAGCTTCACTCTCATTCTCCCATGAAATTCTCCTCTCCCTGAGTTACATAAATAAAATAAAAATTACATAAAAGAAAACTAAAAATCCTAAGTTACAAACTAAAGAATAGCCTAGCCTATTCTCTCTGCTCAATCCTTTCCTCTGGCCTCAGAATTTGCAGGTATTTATAGAAAAAATGCAACAAGGGAGAGCGTCTGAAGATAGGGGAGCAAATGCTCCCTGTATCATAACTGCATTGTCACAAAATGCGGCTTTGACCACATTTTCGCAGCCCGAGGGGTGCAGGTCTCTGTTGTCCTCCTTTTGGCTTTATCCAATAATATGTCAGATTGATTTTCTTGTTTTTGATGATAATTCTGTTGATCTTTGGTTAACTAACTGTTGGTCCCGATTTGATACCAATTATAGGATCTAAAATATGTCAACACAAATACTCAAATAAAGAATGATTAGAGTTAAATATAAATAACTTGCATAAAAGGAAATAAATCTTAGAAAGAAAGTAAATACAAATACAAGAGATTTATCCTGGTTCGGTCCTCTTGACCTACATTCAATCCCCAAGCCACCGCTTGAGATTTTCCTTAACCTTTGACTTTGTACATCCAAAATTAATACCTTGTATACCACTTGACAAGTCCCCTTTACCAAATGTATACAACTCTTCTTACAAACCAAGAAGATGACAACATCTTGTACAGCCTCTTTTCAACCCGAAGACGCTCTTGTACAATCTTTTTCTTTGAGTGATTACAAATAATCCTATAAACCTTGAATCTGTATGTGATCGTGAACAAGGACTCTTATAAGTGGACTCTCAGAAATCTTCACAAAAGGATTAGAATTTGAGTGAAGAATTGAAAGTAGAAACAGTTTTCTGAAAAACAAATATTTGAACAGAGTTTTTAGGCAGAAAACTTGTGTTTTAAATTGGTCTGTTTAGCTTAGGACAATATCCCTATTTATAGCTGAAATCTATAGTCAGTTAGGATAGTTATCAGGACAAATTTAAATATTAAAACGTTAGATTAAATACCAAAATCAGAAACTGTCTAACAGTCAGAAACTGCCAGTAGTCGACTTGGGTTGGGTTAGTCAACTAGGGTATTGATTTTTGCCTGGACTAGTCGACTTATAAAGAAGGCAAGTCGACTATAAAAGGTCTGATACAAAAGTCATGTTTCTAGAAACTAAAATTAGTCGACCAGTAGATAATATTAGTCGACTACATTAAGTATTAGTCGACTAATAAAATTGATAAGTCGACAACAATGTTAACTGTCAAGAAACAGAGAGTTGCTAATTTTTCAGGACAGAAGTTAGTGACTACAGGAAATCTCAAGTCGACTACAGTATGTATAAGTCGACTAATAAAGTGTATAAGTCGACTAATAAGACTTATAATGTGTGTGTTCAAGGCTTTTAACATTCTAATAAATAATATAATACACATCTATAGCCATCATTCTTGGGAAGTCTTGAGCATGTAGACCTCATGTATAAGCTTGTGAGATTGAGCTCCAATGAAATGACTTCACAAATGTATCATCAAAATCAAGTTCCAACACTAACTGGATTCATAAAAATCTGAGTTTAATCAGTCTTTATTAGTGTTATCTTCCCTGATTTGCACTAATCTTCAGCTGGAATTGCCTTTATCTCTTTGATTTCGAATTAATCTGAATTTAGATGGGCTCTTGGGCTTGTTTCTCTCCATCTCATTAGTAAAGACCTTGCAAATAATTAGACAAAATAGATAATTAAATCAGAGTTTATTAAACAATAAATATGAGAATGTGAAGATAAATATGCACTATCAGTGACCGATCAACAAACTGACAACGTGATAGATAATGATGTTGTCATAGACAGACTACTCATTAGTACCCTTAAAGGGGTGGCCTTTGATTACAGGAGCCTTCACAACGGCTTCACCAACTCTTAGGTTGACCTAAAAATCCGGTTCCTTTCTTGATTATGAGGATGACACAGAGATGACCATGGATAAGCTCCTCTAAACAGTTTTCAGAAAGGAGGAGATCCGTGCGGGAATACATTAAGAGGTTCCGTAATCTCTCTCATGTGCCCCGCAGGCATGCCCTTGCCCATGTTACTTCAAACGTGTTGGCACAACTTCTTCGACAAAGTAGAAGTTCGTATGAGAGCTGTCAAAATCCATACTTGGAAGGAGTTTATTAAACAAGTAGAGATAGCTGAGAAATCAGCTAAAAAGTTCGAGCCCTCAGTGCTCAATAACAAATTAGGGGTCAGCACCAAGGGGCGTGATGCAGCCCAATCTTCCCAATACAAAGGAAAAGAAATGATGATAGTCGAGTTGCCTGGGAAGCTCCACCAAAGCAGAAAAGGAGCGGCGCTAGCAACAATCAGGAATTCAAGTTTCCGTGGAGACAATGTTCTTTTAAAGATGAACAGGTGGTGACCATTTTTCACCTACTTATCAAAGGTAACAAGCTCAAGTTACTTAAGTACAGTGACCTGACGAAGTAGGGCGTACAGACGATCCCAATTACTGCCTCTTTTACAGGATGGTGCGTCATCCCACTAGCAGATACTTTGCCCTCAAGGACAAAATTCAAGCATTAGTGGATGCTGGAATTCTGGCTCTCAAGTCGGTACAAAGAAAGTCACCGCCAACACGGTGACTCTCAATTTCAGACCTTCCCGAGAGAGCTTATTTTTTCAGTTCCGCTGAGGGCTATTCCTTAGGGAAAATTTTAGTTAAAACCACCTTGGTTACCTAATTTAGGGTCTGTTTGGTTGTCGTAACTGGCCGTAATTCGTAGTTGTAATTGGTAAAGTCTTTTACAACTGTAAATGAGTTACATGTATGTAAATTTTACGGTGTTTGGTTGGTATATAAAATTGTAAAGTGGGAAAGTGTATTGTACTTTACGGTGTTTGGTTGTCGTAATGTATAAGTCGTAAGTGAAAAAGTTGACCACAAAATTAATTATTTGGTGATTTTAAAAGTTTTAATGCTACAAATAAATATTAAAAAAGTTAAATATTAAAAATTTTTAATATTAATATAAAAAAATATTACAAATTTGTATGACCACAAAATAACTGTAACTGGGCTGTAAGTGAGTGGTAACTGGGTTGCAAGTGAGTGTTAGTTGAGTTACGTAAGTCTTTTACGAATTACGGTCCAAACAAACGCCGTAGTTGTAACTGGGTAGTAAGTCATTTACGAATTACGGAGTTTTACGCGAAACAAACGGCCCCTTAGTACACGGTTGCACCCAATGGGCTTGCTTGACCTAAGCAACTTGGGTCTCAGGCTTCAGATCAAAGTATTTCAAAATCTGTATCAATCTATTGTAGACTCGTAAAAACTTTGAAGGGGCAGGTTTGTTGACACTCTGTAAAGACAAACTCCCAGGCAGTACTTCAACTGGTTCGAACGATGTCTAACTTGTTGACACTTCCAAAATATAAGTCGTAAACAAGCTGAAGAGCTGTCCATCCCTGATGGACAAGATGGTGATTTGAACTCCACTGATATAGTGAAGCAGATAGTGAGCCAATTGATGTCCTCTGAAGAAAATCTAGGAAGGTAAACATCCAGCTTCGTTATAAGCTATGTTTTCTAGCTTAGCCTGAGGCTCTTTATAGCTCAGTTGAGAGCTGTCTTCTAGCTCCGCTAATAGCTCATTACTAAGCTTCACTTCAGGCTTTGCAGATTGCTCAGTAGCTCCACTTGAGCTTAGCTTCGCATGAAGCTCTTTCCTTAGCTTCGCTGTGAGCTAGCTCTGCCCTGAGCTTATATGATCATTTTGACCATTTAATATTAGCACGAGATTGATGTGATCATTATAACATATTTAGCAGTTATTTGCCTTGATCCAATCACTTCTCAATCAGTTGGAGAGAATCAAAACAAAATTTCTGATTAGTGGAGAGAATCAAGATTGTTGCTACAAATCTTAAGCCAACCAGCAAGTGACTCCGCCGAGGTCTCTAACTTCGCTCCAGCTACAATTAGCTTCACCATGAAGCTGTTCTGGCTCCTGGAGCGAAGCTAGATCAGAATGATTAAATCAATCTGCTGATTTTTAGGAGGGGTTGTTACACAGTAATGCCTATGAATAGGCAGGCTAAGGATGCGGGCTGCCGACTGGAGATTCTAAAGAAAAAGTTGGACTTCTTCCCGTCAAGAAATGAAGAGTAAGAGGGCTTTCTGAAGAGAAGAATCTCTAACTTCTGAGCTCTTTGAAAGAACCTCGCTTCTTTTTTCAGGGTGCTAATACCCTAAAGATCTTTCTCCCTCAAAAATTTTCAGAATCAGGTAAGAAGGAAATTCCTAAGCAGAAGACTCGAAGACTCGACACTCGCATCGTCAAGGAACAAAGTGGTCGCATGCTGACCAGACTTCCACCAGTGTACTTTCCTAGAAACTCTGAGAGAAGAGGGTTCTTGTAATTTTTTCTTTTAATTACTTGTAATTCTCCTCAAATTTTGTAAGTTTTCCCACACATCAATGTTAATGGAAAATAGGCATTTCTCTATCGGAGCCTCCCAGATTGAGATAATCATCCACATCTTCTGTATAATGTGGGAAGAGGTCATCCCATGTCTCATCATCCTCCTCATCTGCATTTTCAAGATTTAGAGTTAGTCACGGAAGCGGACAATTAAAATAGACAAAGCTGATCTTACCTGTAACTGGTACAAACTTCCTTGAAACTTCGCCAGCAGCTGGTTCAACCACTGGGGGAGTAGAAGGAGGGACATAGGAAACCCTGGAATAGCAGGGGGAACATAAGCTGCCAATGCCTCTGCCTCCCTAATCTACAAAGCCCCTTGACGCTGACTGGAGGGCCTGACGGATGTATTCCTTTTCTTCTTTTGAGGGGAAGCACCTAGAGAAGGCGACCTGGGCTTTTCGCTTGAAATGGGTATCAGGGTCTGCCTCTTCTTCTTCATCCTCCTCTTCTTCATAGGTATAGTAGTAGTGACCTCCTAGGCAGGTTCACTGCCTACTTCACAAGGGCCAGGACTCGCGGCAACTGAAGCCTCGCTACCAGCATCGGCAAGGAATTGTTCAAGGCAAGTACCCGAACGCGTTTCCCTTATCTCTGCTCTTCTATCGTCCCTTTAAGTGGTGGCGATCAATTTATCCCGGTAAAATTAACTCTATATGAGGATGGACGCGTATTCGACACCTTGTACCATTAGCAAAAATCGAGGCTTGTAAGGAGTGTGGGAGTCCGGTGAGGCATGCAGAATCGAGCTCCGGTACATCCAATGATGAAGTGCCTCCAAGTTCTGGCACCGTCGATTAAACTCCCATGTACCTGAGCAGAGGGTTGGGATTACTGACGTACAGTTGGTTATAACCAAATTGTCTGGCAAAGCGGCTGGGCAGATAGGGCTCCAGATAATAATCATCCTCACATCGGTACACTGAATGGGAATGCCTGATGCTGACCAACCACTTGAAAGTACCTTCTCCCAGCAGAGTATGCTTGTTTCCGACATCATGAAACTTCTCACCATAGTCTATGCTGGGATATGAGGAAAACAGCGGAAGATACTGTACGAATCTTGACCACTCGACCGATCTCCGGACCCCCGCCATATATTTTCCTTTCCACTGAGAATTCTCGAAGCGGCGGGCGGAGGTGGGTATAGCGTTCACCCTTGGGCTCTTCTCCCTGCTGAATAAGGATCGGGCAATGGAGAGAAAACCATGCCATCAGATAAGCTACGACAGTTCTATTTTGGGAGAAGGCCCATCTTGCGAAAAAACTAGCTTTCCCTGCCCTTTTGCTAGTCGTCCTTGAAAGTACACCTAGAGGGGGGTGAATAGGTGTAGGGTTAATCTAATGACAAATAATGTGAAATAAAAACAAATTGCAACACACTTAGTGTAACCAAAGAGTGTTGCCGAATTCTGGCGAAGGACTCTAGGCAATCTCCTCTAAATTCCTCTAAATAAGAGTTGAGGTGCTATGTAAAGCTCTCTTGGTTTAACACAAGTATGGCACACAAACAATACCAAGCATATAAGTATGATATGAACAATATGAAATAATGCAAGGCAACAATATAAGAGAGAGTTTAGAGATAGTGGATCAATCGCAAACAATAAGATATGTTTTGAGATTCGAGCCACTGCTCTACGTCCCCGCCTTTACACAGAAGGATTTCCACTATATCGTCCATACAGGACTTCCCACACAGGGAACCTCCACTGAGGATTTGGGTAATACAATCTAGGAGTACACAACTCCTCTCTAACAACACAACCTCTTCATAAGAGGCAAGGCACAACAACTATCACTTTACACTTAGATGGATTGGCACTTAGCCAAACAACAATCACCTCTCACTAGAGGGATAAGGCTCAAAGCTAAATAACAACCTCAATCACCTATACACTTAGAGGGATACAAATAAACTCAAACACTCCTGCACAATCACCTCTCACTAGAGGGATAAGGCTCAAAATCAAACAACAATGATCACCTCTACACTTAGAGGGATACCAACACAATCTCTATAATCACCTCTACACTTAGAGGGATACCAAAAACTCAATCGCACAACCTCCTCTACACTTAGAGGGAAAGGTAAAAGCCAAAGCAAAAGATAGGGTTACAATCTTGGTGATCTCAAAGACCACAAACAAATTTTCTCACAAACAAGATCCTAATAGATAGGATAGATAGATAGGTCAAGTGTGAGAAAATAAAGAGTTTAAAAATCAAAATCACAAAGAAAATACTTGAGAAAACTTCTAGGATTAAATAGAAATGAAGAACAAAACAATCCCAAAGACTTCTTTTTTTTTGAATTTTCTATCCCTTTTGAAACAAATAAGATGAAATCTTTAAGCCAAAAACTTTTAAAACTTGCTATTAAACACTTAGAAAGATAGGAAACTTTTGCTCTCTAAAATCATGAAGAAACCAGCTCAAGAGATGGGTATTTATACCCTCTCAAAATTCTGCCCGTTGGCAGTTAGGAAAGGTCAGAAATGACCTTCTGGTTGACCGCTCGGTCGACGGGCCAACGGTCATTTTTATGACCGTTGAGCCTCCGATCGACCGGGACTGGATACAGAGAGCAACAGCTCTCTGCCGGTTGACCGCCCGGTCGACCGGGGCCATTTCCAGAGAGCAGAGCTCTCTGGTGGTCGACCGACCTGGTCAATCCACTACTACAGTGCATGTCTGTGCACGTCGGTCGATCGGCCGATCGACCGCAGAAGGCCAGGTCCAACTATTATAAGGATTAAAAACTTGATAATTTTACCTTCAATTAAAACCCATAAAATCACATAAATTCTACAAAAATAAGTTCTTTTAAGATCTTTGAAATACAAATATGTGTGACTAGAATTCAACACATATTACAAACTATTTGAACCATTTTTGTGATATGAAAATTAGGCTTTAACAAAATTGATATTTCTCAAAAACCAAACTTTGAAATGGAAAACCGTTTTCTCCAAAACTCATGTAAAGACAAAAACATGATATTGAAATAACTTTGAAGCATATTGTATATGGATAGAATCCAGTATACATATAAGATATTATATCTATATTTTTGACATGAAATCCAAAATCGGTTAAATCAAAAACAAAAACCAATAAACTTTAAAACTTATATGTGTATGTGAACTTGAGCATATCAATACTATCTAATCTTTTCAATGATCTAAACATACTAACACAAACTGAAGTCTTCTTGTAGAACTCCTTCTCCAAGTAGACTCGATCCAAATGCGATCCAACGAGCTTGATTCCAACCGAGTACTAGATGCGATCTTGACGCTCGAGCTCTTGAATCAACATGTGAAAGCTCCAAAACTCCTTGTTGAAGCTAATCACCTACTAATATCTTGATCAAATTTCTAAAACTAAATATCACAAGATTATTAGTAAACTATAACTACATGAGTTAATCATCATCAAAACTAGAGTGATGGGCTGCTGGGCTAACAATCTCTCCCTTTTTGATGATGACAAAACTTATGAAGTTATATATGCATGGATTAAAGTTAAGCTTTATAGAAGCTCCCCCTAACTCATGCATAGCAATAAACAATAAAGATATTAAATGTATCAATAAAGACAAATGACACATATATGCGCTGATACCAATTGAAAACAAAACATATATGTTCTCATACCAATTGAAAAAAATAAACATGCATTTAAAACTTTTAAAATGTTTTTTTCCCTTTTTGTATAAAATAAGGAAATCATGCATCAACATGCATATAAAAACTCTAAATTTTCTTAAACATGCATATATAGACATATATAGAACTCCAAATTTCTCTCCCTCTTTTTGTCAAATCATCAACAAAGGGCAAAAAAATTTCTCTCTTTTTGTCAAATCAAACAAGAAGGATGTATATGCGATATACATTTATGAAGAGAGAGAGACGTAAAGTTAACTCCCCTGCATACATGCATTATATGAAAAAGAGATGACTAAAACTAATCACATAACGCATAATATACAGTGTATAAAAGGAGATGTGAAGCTCCCTTTACACACGTGAAAAACATAGAAAAAAGAGGTCAAGCTCCTCAATATGAAATACACTCAACATGAATCTATATATAGAAAAGATGTTAAGCTTCTCTTGCATATAAGCAATACCTATCAAAATAATGTGATACCAATTGAAAAATATATCAATTTGTGATAAGGTATACATCGAAACATTATGATACCAATTTATGATACCAATTGAAAGTAAACAAAACTTTTTACAATACCAATTGAAAGGAACAAAAATTTTCAAGATACTATAAGATACCAATTGAAAATATCTTAATATCAATTTAAAATGTCTTACAAATCTTTGATACCAATAGAAAATGAAACATTGTATGCTTTAATACCAATTAATATATATATATA
>JAVJIF010011305.1:0-118871 GCA_038442645.1 Agave tequilana
TTGTGTGTTGCACTAAGTGTGTTGCAAATTAGTTTTTAAGCTTCCGCATTTAGCGCATTTAGTTTCTAGATTAGCATTATCACCTATTCACCCCCCTCTAGGTGATTTACATATAAATCTATATAAAACATCATATTTATATGTTTATGATATATTTAACTCGATAACTTGCATTAAGCTTATGAATCCATAATCACTATCCAAGCGTAGAATCTTCAAAAATATCACATTGCCACATCACTCGAATTACCAAATACTAACCTAGAAAATGGGTGTAAAACGCTATATCGGGTCCAAAATCGCCAAAATTGCGGCCAATATATCGGGTCCATGCCTAATTATCAGCGATTTTGGACAAAAAACGCTATATCGGTTTGGATGTGCCAAATCATTGTGGCTAGGTGCCGTAAACGCAATATCGGTGCAATATCGGGGTTATATCGGGAATATTTAGAACACTGACTAAAGTGAAAGTTTTGCCTTTGTCTTCTATTTGATGTTAACATCCTGTGTCATAATAGTTGGATGTTAATGGGGATCGCAGGAGGAGCGGAGATGAAATTGGTTCCGCTTGAGGACGAAAGATTTCTTGTAGAAGAAACAGTCAGCGACAAGTCTGTCTTAATGGCCAGACGTTTAATGTTACGTAGTCATGTACAGTACTTTCTTGATCAGAGGTATAATATTAAGTGATCAGGGATAGTACTTCTTCAAAAACTTGCCATTAATCGGCATCATGAGTGTGCCGCCGTTTGAATTCACTAGGCGATATGCTCAGTTTGAGTAGACTGTTTCTACCATGAAGGGTCCCTCCCATTTAGGTTGGAATTTGCCCTTAGTCTTGTGTGTCATGACCATGGATTGTCTAACAGCTAAGATCAGATCTCCTGTCTGAAAGACTTTCTCCTTGACCTTTTGTTGAAGTCCTTTGAGTTTCGAGCTTAGTACAACTCAATACGCTGTTGAGCTTGTAGTCGCTTCTCGTCTAGCACTTCCAACTCTTGGAGACGTAATCTGTCATTATCTTCTTCTATCATCTTAGTCGCCAGAGCAACGTGGAGTGATGACATTTGTATCTCTAGATGTATGATTGCTTCACATCTGTAACCTAGAGAGAAAGGTGTATTGCCTATAGGAGTTCGGACTGTCATTTGGTAGGCCTAAAGACATTCACAGAGTTTCTCATTATAATCTCATTTGCTTGTAGAGACAAACTTTTTAAGGAGCTTGATTGTCATCTTATTAAACGCCTATGCTAACCTGTTGGTGAGAGAGTTTAAGCAATTGAAGCCACATTCTGAATTTGGTACTTGTCACAGAACTGATAGAATGATTGGCTTGCAAATTGGGGACCATTGTCATGGATGATCCTCCTAGGGCACCAATCGGTGAATGACATGGTGTTTGATAAAGTTGACTACATTGGTGGTTTAACTTCAGCAAGCGGTGCAGCTTTCACCCACGTTAAGAAGTAATCAGTTATTTCAAGGATGAACCGATGACCTTTCACCGATGGAGGACCGATGGGTCCTATGTCAATTCTCCATGCTTCAAACGGCCATGAAGTGACTGTGGGGTAGAGTAGCTCTAGGGGTTCATGTATGAAATCTGCATGGATTTGACAGGCCTTACACCTTTCTGCATATTCAACTGCGTCGGCGATCATAGTTGGCCAATTATAGTCGAGTCGGTTAGTCATCCTTGAGCTTCGGATCTAGTTGGTGAGCTCCACATATGCCATCGTGGGCCTATTTAAGTATTTCTCGTGCTTCCGGGTGGATAAACAATGAAGAAATTGAAAATCACCTAGAGGGGGGGGGGAATAGGTGATAATGTTAATCAATAGACAAATTAAAAATTAAGATGCAACAATCACCCAACAAGAATCACAAGATGAATGAAAGCAAGTAAATATAGCAATGATGATGATAAGCAAGTAATAAGTGCAAGAATGTAAACCAAACGCAAACACAAGGATATGTTATCGAGGTTCGAGCACCCAGCTCTACTTCCCCGCCTTCCCCAGAAGGATTCTAGCTACTTCCACTATCACAAAGAAATCACAATTACACCGGAGTACCCAACTCCACAATCTCAAGTACAAGTAATATCTGAGTAGTCAAAAACCACAAACTCTCTTTCAAAAATTCTCTTCCCTTGCAAAAGGTCCTTAGAGAATAATGATTAGGAATGAAGCTCTTGTTGTAAGTGAAGAAAGAAAATTAAATCAGAGAGTATCTCAAAAATACTTCAGAAATTGAGAGAGAAATTCAGCACAAAAACCAAGAAACAAAGTCCTTTGAAAGCCTTAAACTTTTGAATTTTTCTAGCAATAATTGTTGTAAACAATCTCTCCCCAAACACCCCTATTTATAGGAGAGGGCTAGGGTTTAGGGATAATACAAACTTAAGGTTAATTAAGTCATATTAGATTTGAAATATATCCCTAAATCAAATTTTAAATACAAAAAGACAAAATAAAACAGCTCATTAAAAACTGCCCGTTACTGTTCAACGGATAGTCCGGTCGACTGGCCGGTCGACCGCACGTTCAAAAATTATGACCGTTGCAGGCCAGCGGTCGACCGCCCGGTCGACCCAAACTAACAGAGAGCAGACTGAGTTACAGTCGGTCGACCGTGCGGTCGACCGCAGAAACGTGCACACAGATACATGCACACCCAGAACTACAGTCGACTGGGCCGGTCGACTTGCCAAACCTGACATAGGTCCGGTCGACTGTCCGGTCGACTGGCTCAGGTCAAAAAACCAGGTTTTGGACAGAAAATTAAAGGGATTTTGATTTTGACAAAAATACTTTTGAACAGGGATTAGTACAAAACATAAATATATATCTGTAGGCAAAATCTTGTATGCAAAATATTTTGTATAAATTATAAGAAATTATTTTGGATTAAGTATGTGTGCAAAAACGTGTGTGATAGAGCTTCAAACCTATCCACTATTCTTTAACAAACTATAAAACTAAAAACAAAATAATTAAAGACTACTTGAGCAATCTTCAAGTCTTTGAGCCATGCTATCCTTGTTAGAGCCTTCTTCTTCTATGATCCTTCCTTGATGTGCAATATGCCTTCATAGCTTCATGAACCTAGAACTTGTTGCAATAGCAAGCAATGGCCTCCAAACATGGTACTTATTCTGAAACTTATCTTAAGCAAATTCATTAGTACCAAATAGCTCTTATTTGATTTGTCATCATTAAAACACAAAACAATTGGAGAGTGTAACCTCTTGGGCCAACAATCTCCCCCTTTTTGATGATGACAAAACAAATAGGCTATAAACAAAAATATAGGGGAGGAGAAAACTCCCCCTCAAATTATGCTATATAAAGAAAACATTTAAACTCAAAACACAAGAATTCATTGAAAACAAAAAGACATATATGCTCTTGATACCAATTGAAACTAATTGAAACAATAATGGAAATCACATGTTAGTATTGTTTTGATACTAGCAAAACACAAGAATTCTCAAAACACATGAAAACAAAACAAGACAACAAAAACATAAACTCATATAAACTCATATGGAACCAAGACCATATAATTTTATTTTTATCATGCACTAACTTATTCTCCCCCTTTTTGTCATACATCAAAAAGGGTTAGAAATCACATGTTTAATCAATAATACAAACATTAAGTCTCCACAAATAAATGAAATCTAGCAAATCAAGAGGTTTAGTGAAAATATCGGCTAGTTGCAAATCCGTAGAAACATAATCAATATCTATATCTCCTTTCTCAAAATGATCTCTAAGAAAGTGATATCTAATCTCAATGTGCTTGGTCTTACTATGTTGATTTGCATTTTTGGTTAAATGTATAGTACTAGTATTTATCACAAAATATTTTAATATTTTTATAATGCAAATCATAATCAAGGAGAGTATGTTTCATCCAAAGGACTTGTGCACAACAAGCTCCTGCGGCAACACACTCCGCCTCGGCGGTTGAGAGAGCTACGGAATTTTGCTTCCTAGAGGACCAAGAAACAAGACAATTACCAAGAAATTGACATGTCCCACTAGTACTCTTTCTATCTACTCTACAACCCGCATAGTCGGCATCCGAATAACTCGTCATTGAGAAATCTCCGATTTTCGGATACCAAAGACCCATTCCAATCGTTCCCTTAATATAACGAATAATGCGTTTTACGGCAATAAGATGAGACTCTTTGGGACACGATTGAAATCTAGCACAAAGACACACACTAAACATGATATCCGGCCTACTTGCCGTTAAATACAAAAGACTACCTATCATGCTTCTATACAATTTGATATCAACATTTTTACCTTGGTCATCCTTATCAAGCTTTGTTGTAGTTGCCATGGGAGTGTTGCATACTTTTGAATCTTCAAGTCCAAACTTCTTCACGAGTTCCTTTGCGTATTTGGCTTGACATATGAAGTTCCCATATTGCAATTGCTTGACTTGGAGTCCAAGAAAGAAGTTGAGCTCACCCATTGAGGACATTTCAAATTCAAGTTGCATGACCTTTTCAAAATCCTTGCACAAAAGCTCATTAGTAGAACCGAAGATTATATCATCAACATAAATTTGCACAATTAAAATGTCATTATCAACATGCTTAGTAAAGAGAGTAGTGTCTACTTTGCCTTTAATAAAATCATTTGAAATAAGAAAACTAGAAAGCCTTTCATACCAAGCTCTTGGAGCTTGTTTCAATCCATACAAAGCTTTATCAAGTTTAAAAACAAAATCGGGATGAGCATGATCAACAAAACCGGGAGGTTGAGAAACATAAACTTCTTCATTAATAAAACCATTCAAAAATGCACTTTCACATCCATTTGAAAAAGTTTAAAATTTTTGAAAGATGCAAAAGCTAGTGTCATCCGTATGGCTTCAAGCCGTGCTACGGGTGCAAAGGTCTCCTCAAAGTCAATTCCCTCAACTTGAGTGTAACCTTGGGCCACTAACCTAGCTTTATTCCTAATGACATTTCCGGACTCATCCATCTTGTTTCTAAAGATCCACTTAGTACCAATTATTGGCCTATCGTGGGGCTTAGGAACAAGGTGCCAAACTTGGTTGTGCTCAAATTGATTGAGTTCCTCTTGCATGGCAAGCAACCAATATGGGTCCGTCTCGGCTTCGAGAATGCCTTTGGTTCAAAATGAGAAATGAAAGCAAAGTTACCACATAGGTCATGGAGTTTGGAGCGAGTTGTAACTCCTTTAGATGCATCACCCAAGATGAGCTCCTTAGGATGATTTGTAGCGTATCTCCAAGCTTTGGGAAGCGGTTGAGAGCTTTCCTCTTTATCCTCTTGAACATCACCAATAGGTTCTTGCTTATCTTCTTGAGCGGGTGAGTCCTTCAAGGATAGTCTCTCCATGTCTTCACCTAATGGTTCAATCTCTACAACATTCTCAACAAACACATTAGATTCTTCAAATTTAACATGCATGGATTCTTCAATGGTAAGGGAAGATCTATTGAATACTCTATAAGCTTTACTAGTAGTAGAGTATCCAACAAAGATTGCTTCATAGCCTTAGCATTAATTTACCCAAGTTATCTTTAGTGTTCAAAACAAAACACTTGCATCCAAAAACTTTGAAATATGAAACATTAGGTTTTCTAGAATGATACATTTCAAAAGATGTTTTGGAAGAATTTTTGCACAAATAAATACGATTTGAAATATAGCATGCGGTGTTTACGGCCTCGGCCTATAAATATTGAGGGAGGTCATAATCACTTATCATTGTCCTAGCCATTTCTTGAAGTGTTCTATTTTTCCTTTCTACAACTCCATTTTGTTGTGGAGTCCTAGGACAAGACAATTCATGCTTGATTCCCTTTTCATCACAATAAGTCATGAAGAGTTGGTTAACAAACTCACCACCTCTATCACTTCTTATTCTCAAAATCGAAAACCTTTTTCTTTTTCAACCTTTTTCGAAAAATTTTGAAATGAGAAAATGTTTGATCTTTATTTTGCAAGAAGAAAACCCAAGTGAAACGGGAAAAATCATCAACTAAAAACAAATGCAAATCTACTACCATTTAAACTTTTAGTTTGTGTTGGTCCAAAAAGATCCATATGAATTAGTTCTAAGGGCCTAGTAGTCATGATATCCTTAATTGATTTGAAGGAAGACTTGGTTTGTTTCCCAAGTTGGCACGCACCACAAATGCGGTCTTTCTCAAACTTCAAGTAAGGCATACCCTTTACTAAATCCTTAGAATTAATTCTAGCAAGATGGTCAAAAGATGCATGTCCTAATCTTCTATGCCAAAGCCAAGAATTTTCATCAAAAGCATTTAAGCATTTAGTAGAACATTGCACATTAAGCATGTCAATAATATAAACATTATCATCACGAAAACCGGTAAGAATACAATCATTTGTTTTAACATCAAAAATCTTGCAAGAAGAATCATCAAAAAACAACTTTAAGTCCACGATCACAAAATTGACTAATGCTAAGCAAATTATGTTTCAAACCTTCAACTAAAACAACATTTTCTATAATAGGAGATGCACCAATTTGAATGTTACCTATACCGATGATAGTTCCTTTGGAGTCATCCCCGAAGGTGACGGAGCCACCTTCCATGTACCTTGATAGGGTTGTGAAGTTATTGATGTCCCATGTCATGTGTCTTGAACAACCACTATCAAGGTACCACCGCTCCCTACGTCTTGGAGCCTTGGTGTGTACCTACATCAAACAATTTAGGACTTGATTTTGGTACCCACATTTTCTGGGTCCTAGAGGGTTAGTGCCATGAACCCAAACAAGATTATTGGATCTATTTAATTGATCATAACAAAACTTAGCTAAATGTCCATTTTTACAACAATATGTGCATCTATATACTCTACCATATTTAAAAGCATAATGGGTGTGTGATTTGTAAGCATGAGCATTGTGAGCATGAGCATGAGAAGTGTTAGGTGTAGTGTGAGTATAAGAAATCTTAGCATGAGATGTGTGCTTTTTAGAAAATTTTCTTCAAGTTTCTTAGTGTTAAAAGCACAATCTTTCAAAACCTTCTCAAAATTAACCATTTTAGATTTTAAAGAAGAAATTTCTTTTTCATTAATCATAGGAAATTTAGCCTTACAAGAAATCTTATAGGCATCAAATTCATTTTGAATAGAAGTGAGATTTGAAGAAATATCATCTTTTTCTTTTGAAACCAAAGCAAGTTGATTTTAAGAAAAGCAATTTCTTTTGTAATTTAAGGCATTCAATTTCTTATTATCATAAGTTTCAGAAAGTTCAACAAAAGCATGTACAAGAACTTCCTTACTTAACTCATCATCTTCCTCATCATGAGATTGAGGGTTTACCTTTGGAGTGTTTGCCATGAAGCACATGTTGGCAATATCTGCTTCTTCTTCTTCGGACTCGCTTTCCGAATCTCACGTGGCCTTGTATGCTTTCTTTTCTTCCGGCTTCTTTGGCTTGAAGGAGGAAGTCATCTTCTTTTTGAATTCCGAACAATCGGCCATGATGTGTCCGGACTTTCGGCAATTGTAGCATATAATCCTTCGCTCCTCTTTGCCTTCAAATTTTTTCCGGAAGTTGAGTTGTTCTTCCGGTACATTCTTTTGATGTTTCGCACAAGGAGGGAGAGCTCCTCATCTTCTTCTTCATCTTCTTCATCATCTTCAAGGGTGGATGAAGACTTGAATGCTATTGATTCTTTTTAGTTGGAGCGGCCTCTTCTCTTGCTTTCTTCTCCATCTCATGGGTCTTTAGGTTCCCAATGAGACTAATGATGTCCATCTCATCCTTGTCGTTCAATTCCTTTAGGTGGTGGCCTTATCTCCCAAGATGGAGGAAGAGCCCGAATCACTTTGCGCACCTTTTGATCGTTGGAGATGACGTCACCTAAGGAAGAAAGACCATTGGTGATTTTAGTAAATCTAGTAATCATACAATCAATAGATTCATCATCAAGCATTTTAAATGATTCATATTGAGACCTCAAGAGATCTATCTTACCTCTCTTGACTTGTGAAGTCCCTTCATGTGTGACCAATAAGTGTTGCCAAATCTCATAGGCGGATTGGCAATGAATTACCCGTGTAAGGTCATCCTCATTCAAGGCGGTTAAAAGGGAGTTTTGGGCCTTAGAGTTTGCCTCATATTCTCTAAAGTTGAAGTCGGTTCAAGTACTCTCATCACTATCGGGTGCTACATAGGGTTTGGTCAAGGACTTAGCTACCAAACTACCTAGGGATTGCAAGAAGATAGTCATCCTAACCTTCCAAATAGGGAAATTGAGTCCATCAAATTTAGGTGGGGATTTAATGTTGTCGGCCATGTTTACTAGTGTATGAATGGATGAATGAAAATGTTGATTAGCAAGTTTTAAGGATCTCTCTACGATGTTAAGCCAAAACCTAGAGTCCAAGCTCTGATACCAATTGAAAATCACCTAGAGGGGGGGTGAATAGGTGATAATGCTAATCAATGGACAAATTAAAAATTAAGATGCAACAATCACCCAACAAGAATCACAAGATGAATGAAAGCAAGTAAATATAGCAATGATGATGATAAGCAAGTAATAAGTGTAAGAATGTAAACCAAACGCAAACACAAGGATATGTTATCGAGGTTCGAGCACCCAGCTCTACTTCCCCGCCTTCCCCAGAAGGATTCTAGCTACTTCCACTATCACAAAGAAATCACAATTACACCGGAGTACCCAACTCCACAATCTCAAGTACAAGTAATATCTGAGTAGTCAAAAGACCACAAACTCTCTCTTTCAAAAATTCTCTTCCCTTACAAAAGGTCCTTAGAGAATAATGATTAGGAATGAAGCTCTTGTTGTAAGTGAAGAAAGAAAATTAAATCAGAGAGTATCTCAAAAACACTTCAGAAATTGAGAGAGAAATTCAGCACAAAAACAAGAAACAAAGTCCTTTTGAAAGCCTTAAACTTTTGAATTTTTCTAGCAATAATTGTTGTAAACAATCTCTCCCCAAACACCCCTATTTATAGGAGAGGGCTAGGGTTTAGGGATAATACAAACTTAAGGTTAATTAAGTCATATTAGATTTGAAATATATCCCTAAATCAAATTCTAAACACAAAAGATAAAATAAAACAGCTCATTAAAAACTGCCCGTTACTGTTCAACGGATAGTCCGGTCGACTGGCCGGTCGACCCGCACGTTCAAAAATTATGACCGTTGCAGGCCAGCGGTCGACCGCCCGGTCGACCCAAACTAACAGAGAGCAGACTGAGTTACAGTCGGTCGACCGTGCGGTCGACCGCAGAAACGTGCACACAGATACATGCACACCCAGAACTACAGTCGACTGGGCCGTCGACCGGCCAAACCTGACATAGGTCCGGTCGACTGTCCGGTCGACTGGCTCAGGTCAAAAAACCAGGTTTTGGACAGAAAATTAAAGGGATTTTGATTTTGACAAAAATACTTTTGAACAGGGATTAGTACAAAACATAAATATATATCTGTAGGCAAAATCTTGTATGCAAAATATTTTTGTATAAATTATAAGAAATTATTTTGGATTAAGTATGTGTGCAAAAATGTGTGTGATAGAGCTTCAAACCTATCCACTATTCTTTAACAAACTATAAAACTAAAAACAAAATAATTAAAGACTACTTGAGCAATCTTCAAGTCTTTCAGCCATGCTATCCTTGCTAGAGCCTTCTTCTTCTATGATCCTTCCTTGATGTGCAATATGCCTTCATAGCTTCATGAACCTAGAAGTTGTTGCAATAGCAAGCAATGGCCTCCAAACATGGTACTTATCCTGAAACTTATCTTAAGCAAATTCATTAGTACCAAATAGCTCTTATTTGGTTTGTCATCATTAAACACAAAACAATTGGAGAGTGTAACTCTTGGGCCAACAGAAATATTTGTCGTATGAACGACAGTACAACGTCTTCACCACTATATCGTAATAGAATTGGGTAGATATTCATCGAGCAGATACTGCTTTCTTGGGATCATCAGACAGTATGTCATGGAAAGCGTAGTTGATGATCGGGAATCGCTAGTCTCTTGGTTCGAAGGTTGTCAAGTTTGTATGAACTTCGCTAGCCTCTAAACTGTACTTCGGATAGAAGAGATGATGAGTAGTCACCGTAAGACGATAAGTGGTGTCTACTAACAAGGCTAATGTAGCTGTCAGCACAGCTAAAGCATCTGCCGTTGTCTTCGGGAGGTGAGACACATGGCTAATGTAGATGCCATCAAATAAGTTGGCTAACTTGATGGCTGCATTATGGTAAGGTATCAGGTCTTCATGACGGCCTCTATTCTTATTTGATTTGGTTGATAATCAATTTGGAGTCACCATAAACTTCAAGGTATTGTACCCCCATCTGCTAAGTGAGTTGGAGGCTAATAAGCAAAGCACTGTACTCAGCTACATTATTAGAGCATGGCTCTGTTAATGAAAATGCACGAGGAAGAACGTGATTCTCTGGCGAGACAAATATTGCCCCCACTCTAGCAATGTTCTTGCCTGTAGGGCCTGTTCTTGATGCACCGTCAAAGAACATATGTCATCCATTATCTTCTAAGGTCATATTATCTTCGATGACCTCGTACAGAATGTTCGTGTGTAGTTTCGACATTTTCGGAACTGGGTGGGCTGCCAAAAGTCTACGAGAGCTTGTCCTTTGGATCGCCTTTTGGGGGACAAAAGTCATGTCGTATAAAATAGCCCAATTAGCCTGTCTAGAGTTCAAGGACCCCAATTTCATCATGAGAATGTTAAATTGACTCTCGAAATGACATGTATGGTTTGGCCAAATAAATAATGTCGTGCCTTTTGGACAATAAAGACGAGAGCTAGACACTCCTTCTCTGCCATGTTATATCAAGATTCAGCCCCGATCAGAGTCGTACTTAAGTAGTAGATAGCCTGTTCGCAGTCTTCATCATTCTTCTGTGCTAGAAGAGTGTCCAAAGAGTGGTCCATAACTCATGCATAGAGTAGAAATGGTTTTTCTGAAACGGGAGCCATCGGGACCAGAGCCTTGGTGAGATATTCTTTGATATCTTCGAAAACCTTTTGGTAAGCTTTATCCCATACAAAGGAGATGCCTTTTTTCATTACCCGTGTAAACGGTTGGTAACGGCCTGATAGATTTGTGTTAAATCTTCGAATATAGGTTAGTCTGCCTTATAGACCTTTGAGCTCTTTGAGGGTCTTCGGGGGTTGCATGCCCTGAACTGCCTCAACTTTGTCGAGGTCAAGATGAATTTCTTTGGATGTAACTATGAATCCAAGGAACTTGCTACTCGACACTCCCAAGAATGATTTTGGTCGGGTTCATCTTTAGTTGGTGAGCCCACATGATGTTGAATATTGTTCTCAGGTCGTTGAGATGGCTGCTTTTGTTGCGACTCTTGACTACAATGTCATCAACATAACATTCTACTATTCTTTGTAGATGATCACAGAAAATTGTGCTCATGACGCATTGATAAGTTGCACTAGCATTCTTCAATCCAAATGGCATTACTGTATAACAGTATACCCCAATGGCGTTCTAAATGATGTATGCTTCTTATCATCCGGGTGCATCTTAATTTGATTGTACCAGGAAAAGCAATCCATGAAGGACATCCTTTCGAAGCCATCTATGTCGTCAATCATGCATCAGTAATGAGCAACAAAAATTTATTTATAGGACAAGCTGCATTGAGATCACGGAAGTCGATGCACTCTGATCTTTCCATCTTTCTTAAGCACAGAGATAATATTAGCAACCCAGTATAGGTGTTGTTCCTCTCTCATTCGATAAGTTTATAAACTTCAGTTTTACTTGCTTCCATGATGTCAGGTCGAAACCATCGTTGTTGCTGCTTAACCGGTTTAGCATCTTGTTTGATATTAAGATAATGTATAGCCACCTGAGGATCGAGGCCAGGCATGTCTTCATATCTCTGAGCAAAAACATCAATACACTCACGTATGAGGGACATAAGATTTTGTTTCTCTATTGGCGATAGGTTTTTGCTTTATAAAGATGAGTTTAGGGTGTGCTTGATCACGCCTGTCGACAAGGATCACCTTATCTTCGGTCGGAGGTTCGCGATGTTCGAAAGGCTTCTCCTATTGAAGATCATGTTGTTGAGCCCAAGGATCAACGTCGAATGGCTTAATATCTTCGTCTTGCTCCGTCTGACTGATAGATGTCATGTTGGCGAAGAACTTTTTGAAGACTACCCCACACTATAATCAGAGTCCCAGCTGGATGAATCTAAAGATTGTGATGGTAGCAATCCGTCAGACTCAGATTCCAACTGGAGAGGCGGAGTGACATATCCCAACCCCCTGTGCTTGCGGTCGTAATAGTTAGGAGGTTTTCCTTTAGGTACGAAAGGTTGCAAAAGTATGTGCTGCCCTTTACCAAAATTCAAACCTTCTCTACGATTCAAGCTATACCCTATTCTTTTCATCATGTGGTGTGCTGACTGTACGTAATGAAAGAATTGTAGGGGTTCCAAGTCATCTTCTGATTCTTTAGATGTCGAGGCTTGAGCCCAACCTCTGCCAAAGACAATTGGCAATTGGTCCCTTTTACAAGGAGGAACAATGAAGACAGACCCTTCATTGTCCTGAATATGCATGCATGTCATTTCTGAGATTGATAAAGGCATGTGTAAGGAATTAATATTGACATATACATCCTCAAGACACAAAGAATAATCAAAAGCAGTATTCTGATTAAGGACTCATTCGCCCTCATTTTCGGCGAGGTTATTACAATCAAAATCATCTAGATATGCTACAATTGGTTCTACAATAATAGTAGCTGGCTCATCTTCTTCTGATTTTGAGTCCGCCTCATTGCTATTGTCGACATCATCGGACAATGATTGCTTCAGTGGCTCGATATCCTCTTGGTAGAGGGGGGGTCCGTGAAGTAATTCTCTACTCCTTTGAACGGTTACATTTTAACAAATACCGTTCGAACATAACATCATCTCCCACATATTTGATGCACTGGTGCAATATGTAAGGGACGTTCCAGTTGGCATAAATCTATGGTCGTTCGAGCAAGAGATTGTAAGACGTGTCAGCGTCGATAACAGAGCACATTACTTCTGATTTCAAGTCTCCAATTTGGCATCAGAGACGAGTCTTGCCTAGAGGATGGCTACTCCTGACATTAAAGCCATAAATAGTTGTAGTGATGGTGGATAGCCTGCCAAGTAGGATACCCAGGAAGTAGAGAAACCTCTTCGGGATGATGCTGAGAGCAGACCCCGGATCAACTTGGAACCTCTCGATATATGTAGAACCAATGTACCCAGTGTAGTATAGAGGTCTATTATTCTTATTATCTTTAAGGAGTATGACCTCAGAAGTAGAGATGACGGATGGCACCTGTTGTTGCACCAAATGACATTGGGCACAAAGTCCTGTCGTCATTAATAGAGATTGTCGATACTTGTGTCAGAAAAGTTTCTGAGTCAACAAGTCCATCTCTAAGAACCTCTCTTGTCTCCTTTGAGAGGTAAAGTAGCTCATACAGAGTCATACGAATCAGAATAATGGCAAGTTATGCCAATATGTTGAAGCGAAAAGTAGTGTTGAGCCCTTTTGGAGGATCCTTCTTAAATGATTTGTTGAATCGGACCTCCTTTTGCTTCCCATTAATTAGTAATGGGGGTGGTGCTGAAGCCTGGACTGGTGCAGTTGTTTCCAACGTTGTTAGCTGCTGTGCGTCGTCAGGGGCCTGGTCGTACTGTCACAGGTACGACTTTTCAGGCCGAGTGCCTACGGTTGTGAGGTAGCCGGTTGTGCCCGCCAAGGCAAGTTTCTCCTCTTCCGAGTCACTGAAAGAAGTTATAGTCATAGCATCAGCATCTGTTGCAAGAGAGATGATGTTACATGACTTGTCTTTGAGCTTGGGCTTGCTGGATTCCCATTGCTCATCATTGACGATATCCGGGTGGACCCACATGATCTCTTAAGATTTTGTCATCAATGTAATGAGGCCCTTGACTTTTTGCACTTCTGTCATTGGGTTGATCACATCCAGTCTGGCTTTAGAGACAGGGGTTACTCCGTCTTAGACCGTCGTCTTTGGGAAGGTCCCGAAATGGAGAGTCACCATATTTGCAGTGACTTTCTTTTCCTCTGACTTGAGGGTCAGAACTCTAACATCCACTAATGCTTGGATCTTGTTCTTAAGGACAAAGCATTTACTAGTGGGATGATACACCATTCTGTGGAAGAGACAGTAGTTGAAATCGTTTGTACGTCCCACTTCATTAGGTCGCCGAACTTCAGGTAACTTAAGCTTATTACCCTTGTGAAGCAAGTGGAAGATTGTCACCACTTGTTCATCTTTGAAGGAGTAGACCTTTGGCGAAAATTTGAATTCCTGATTGTCATTAGTGTCGCTTTTCTGCTTGTGGAACTTCTCAATATATTATCGCACAGGTTCCCCACCTTTTTGGACTATTAAGAGGAGCTTGTCTATAGTCATCTCAATGTCATCCTCGCAGAATCGAGAGAGGAACCAGGTTTCTAGATCAACCCAAGAATTGATGGAGCCGCTAGGAAGGCTCCTGAACCAGTCAAAGGCTACCTCCTTGAGAGTGCCGATGAATACCTGGCCTCATAATGATAGCGTCGTTGTCTATCATGTTGCCGGTTTGCGACAGGAAGTAATAGATATGCTAATTCAGTAAGCTCTTGTCATCATACGTGTGCAACGTAGGTGGCTTGAACTTTTGTGGATAAGGAACTGAGTCCCATTCTAATAGCTAAGGACACATCATCTCTTTTTTTTAGCTCATCTCTCTGAGCTAGAGATGCAATCTAAGCTTGGATGCCTTTGATTACCTCGGCATCAACTGAGGAGCTTTCCTTTGACTTCTCAGTCTTACGATATTCATCGTTGTTATACTCCTCATCGCGATTGCTATCAGTGTTCTTGATGTTCCGGTTGACCAAGAGTTGAGCTAACAAATGCTGGATGTTTTTCAAGGCTTCTTGCTGAATCCTGAAAGTCTGCTCTTATACCTCCATTCACCGACAGAGATCTTCATCGAGGTTGTTGTCGGCCATGTTGACAGACATCACCCCTGTTTGCTCGGAGCTGACAGTAGCAGAGGAAGCATATCCACTGGCTTCTCCTTCATTGTTCGATCATTGAAAAAGGCTTCTCAATGGCTCTGGTGATATCACTCTGGAAGAAGTGGGTTGTCCATAATTGTATGGTATAGCAACCCTAGAATGGGTACCTCGAAAGGCACCTTCTGGTTCAATCAGAATCTAACTTAAGCTTGGGCTATAGTCAGGGTCTACAGAACTGACTGAGGATGCGCGAACCCCCTGTCTTCCTCTTCGAGATCGTGCCAGATCTCCTCCTCTACTTGTCATGTTGACAGAGACCGCGGTGCGGTAAGGTTTCCTGGCTTTCTTCTTCCTCCTAGATTTGGATTCTTCGAAGGTCGGGGCTGACAAACAGTCGAATACCAACAGTTTATTTGGGAAAGGCATTGTGGGGATTGGCCCCAAACAACAATCAGCGGAATCCACAGTCACCAGTTGACACCCCACTCGTCCACACTGAGATGGCGAGATATAAGCATGTTCATTAGAGTTGGACTTCCACTTATGGCTCAGAAATTCTAGTAGGTTTGTACTGGTCGGACCCAAACGATCCAACACGGAGACTCAAAGAGGCTGAAAGTTAGCCTAGATGGGGTAAAAAGTCTTAGGCTTAGCCCTAAACTAATCTTACAAGGCTGATTTTTTGGCTGAAGGCATAGCTTCGCTGTGAGGCGAAGCTATCTGAGCACGTAGTGCTTTAGCACTATTGAGCAATTCTCTGATTTGAAGCGAAGTAACTTCGCTGTTAGGACCAGAAGGTGTTTCAACTCTAGCTTAACAGCTAAGAGTTCTTCCAGCTGTGAATGGAGCTACCATAGCTTCGCTTTTAGCACTGATGGCTGCTTTGCCTTTAGCTTCGCGGGATGAGCGAGGCTGAGCTCCGAGCAGAGCTGAAGTAACCTCGTGGCCGGAGATTTTACAAGCTTCATCAGAAGCTGAAATCAGAGAACTTTTAGCCTCGCATGAGGCTGAACTAGACTTTATAATCTAGATAGCCCTAGAGGTTGTTTTAGGTTTGCGCGCAGCCCGCAGGTGCTGGCGCGAAGTAACTTGAGTCTCTGTTGAGACTAAAACAGACTTCAAAGATGTCTGTCTAGCTTTGCATGAAGCCAGTCTGTCTAGCTTCGCATGAAGCTGGTTCAGGTCTGCAAATGGCCTTCTTAGTCTCGTCGAAAACTTTCTTCTCATCAGTGGTTAGAGGAGACCTAACCATGGAGATCTTTTGTGCTTACATGCACTGTTTGGGTATGAACCACCTTCGGATAGAAGTTGCTCAAACTTCTCTTAGTCGAATTAGATGACCAATATTTCAGCAGTGGATCCGGGGGTCTCACATCGCATTGCAGTGTTGTCTTCTTGTTGCTTAAGAAGAAAGTTTCCCAGCGGAGTCGCCATCTTGTTTTCTATTGATTTTTAATGTTTACAAAATTTGAAGAGAATTACAAGCAATTGATTAAAAAAATAAAAATTACAAAAGCTCTCTTCTTCAGAGTTTCTGGGGAAGTACGCCAGTGGAAGTCTGTTAAGCGTGCGATCACTTATTCCGTTGACGATACGAGTGGTTTGAATCTTTGAGTCTTCTGCTTAGGGATTTCTTTCTCGCCTGGTTCTGAAAATCCTTTGAGAGAGGAAAATCTTTAGGGTATTAGTACCCTGAAAGATAGAAGTAAGGTTCTCTTAAAGAGCTCGAAAGTTAGGGTGGGAGAAGTCCAATCTCTTCTTGAGAATCTCTAGTCGGCAGCCAGCAGCTGATAAGAAAATTTTAGCTCTTTTATCCTGCCTATCAATGGGCTATTTATAGGCATCATGGGTGTAACAACCCCTCCTAACAATCAGCAGATTGATTTAGTCAATCTGATCTAGCTTCGCTCCTGGAGCCAGGATAGCTTCGCGGCAAAGCTAATCATAGCTGGAGCGAAGTTAGAGATCCCTGCGCAAAGTCACTTAGCCAGCTGGCTTAGAATCTGTTGCAACAATCTCTTGATTCTCTCCACTAATCCAGAGATTTGCCTTGATCTCTCCAACTGATTGAGGAGTAATTGGATCGAGGCAAATAACTACAAAATATGTGATAAGAATCACACAATCTCATGCCAAGATTTAAATGATAAAAATGACATATAAGCTTGCGACGGAGCTAGCTCACAGCGGAGTTAAGGAAAAAACTTCACGCGAAGCTAAGCTCACAGCAGATGTAACACCCGTCTTTCCTTAAACCTAGTTATCTCTAATTTAATAAATAACTAGAAGTATAAACTATAAGAGAGTTGATTAGAGTGATGATTTATTAATGATAGTTATTGATACACCATTATAAATAGGGATACACACACACACACACACACACACACATATATAAACAAATAGAACTAATTTATATTAGTATAAGAGTATTAAATATTTTTTTATGTGTGTATAATTTTGTGATAGTGGAGGGAGTAGGTAACCATGAGAGGGCTTGATCTAGGGCTAGGATGACCTTGATTTGGGCAAGAGATACTTGGAGAAATGGAAGTGGCAAACTTGTAAATAGGGCTGAAATCGGATCTCATAAACCCCCTCTTTTTCATCTTCTTCTTTTCTCCCATAAACCACCATGAAAGCCCTAGAAGCTCCTCTTCATGAGAAACCCATTCCTTGACCCTCCTCCACTTTAAATTACACTCCCTCTCTTCTTTCTCCCTTCTCCCTCCCTCTCCCTTCTTTTTTTCTTTTTTTTTTCTTTTTTCAGAAGCAAGGCCGAGCTTGATCGTGCCCAGGCCAAGTCCAACCAAGGGGGGAGGCTGCGCCGCCCTAGAGGAGCCCCACCCGGGGAGGAGCCACCGGAGGGGAAAAAGCTAGGGTTTAGGAAAGGAGGTTAGCTAGGATTGGTCTCAAGCCTTTAGGGGTGTTTTTCAACTCCAAAAATTGGGATTTTGGGAGCTAAATTTATCATTCTAAAGTAATTTCTTGGCTGAAATTTTTACAGAAAATTTAAATTGGTAATAGTGTTTTTTTAGCTTCATGAACATGTTGATGTGGGTACTAAAATATAAACCTATGGAATCTCTTGATTAGGAGTTGTTGATTGGTTGTATTCGGGATTAGGTGAAGCCAAGGAATTGTGAAGGAATCATCTAAGAAGGTGAGTGGAGTCCTCCCCTAAGCATAGTAGGAAATTAAAATGATAATTTTTATTTGAAGAAAATAGATAGTATATAAAGGAATTAAAATGAAAATAGCTAACTAGAACTCATTGTGGCATATGATGAATGTGATGTAGTTGTGTTGCTCTAAAATGTATACATGTATATATATGTGATAGATGTTGTATAAGTAAATTGTGTGAACATCCTCATGAGAACATAAGTAATCAATAAATCTTAATTAAGAGAGCCATTACTATTACATACAGAAACATGTATGATTGTTAACAATTGTTATGCTAAATGTTAGTATGTACTTGCATGGTGTGTTGGGGTGTGTGTGTGTGTATATATTGAGATGGCGAAGTTTTGGGGGGCTATAATATATATATATATATATATATATATATATATATATATATATATATATATATATATATATATATATATATATATATATATATATATAGAGAGAGAGAGAGAGAGAGAGAGAGAGAGAGAGAGAGAGACATACCCATTAATGGCGGATAGGGGGTGCTTGAATGGTGCATCTTTATTGGAGTATGGGAATTCATTTTGTAAATATTGATGTTGATATCTATGTTATAATCTCACACTACAAATTGAGAACAAATAGAATAAAGTAGTTTTCAACTTGCATGAATCATGCCTATTCATCTTTATCACATAACTTGCATTTTTACATTTTATATTAATTGACGGAATCATGCATATTCATGTTTATTACATAACTTTGCATATTTCACATGCTTCATAAAGCGACAGATATTGAAATTTGTATGATACTCCATTCACTGAGATGTGTAGCTCACTCCTTTAAATTAATTATGTTTTCAGGTCAGAACAAGGGTAAAGGCTTGGTCTAGTACTAATCTCTTGTATTGCAGAAGTTCAAGTCACGACATCACCCCGTTGATAGCTTTTATTGTATAAAAATATGCTATGCTATGGTTGTGTAAAAGTGTTGAACTTAAGACTCTTATGTAAAATGTCTACTCTGTTTGTGTATGCTCCCTTGTGACATAATGTATTAGTGGTGAACTTTTTTTTAGTGCTTAAGGAGTAGCACATGTAACTTTATTAAGGGTAAGTGTAGGATTCAGCAAAACCAAAAATATGATGCATGTTCTTCTTTCAACTTAAGTAGGCTAAATCATGTCGAAATTATATATTCAATTGCGTGGGTGTTTGTTAACCATACTTGATATGTGAATTGTTATTGAGCCGTGGAGGCTGTTGAGGATGATTATATTTTATATGTTGTATTTGGACAAGTGACAAGTTATAGGCAAGATGTTGCGAAACATATTGTAATGATATGATAACCACTCCTGAAAATGGATAAGTAAAGGATTTGTGTAATTAAACCTGGGACCGTTACAGTGAAACTACTGAGCTTTCTGCGAAGATGGCACTTAGCTCTTATCAAAGATATGCAAAGCAGCTTGCAGCGAAGCTTAGACATGAGCTCTCAGCGGAGCTAGAAAATGGCTCTCAACTGAGCTATAAAGAGCCTTAGGTGAAGCTAGAAAATAAAGCTCGCAGCGAAGCTAGGTATTTAGCTTCCTGGATTTTCTTTAGAGGATAACAACTAGCTCACTGTCTGCTTCACTAGATCAGTGGAGTCCAAATCACCTTCTTGTCTATCAGGGATGAACATGTCTTTAGCCTATCTGCGACTTGTCTTTTGAAAGTGTCCACAAGTTAGACATCGTTTGGATCGGTTGAAGCGTTGCCTGGGCATTTGTCTTTTCGGAGTGTCAAGACTAGCCATATCACTTAACGCAAGGTTAAGCTTGTGGCAACCACACTGCTTGGAAAAAGCTTTAGGATTTAGTTTTCTAATAATTTTTTTGTCCACCTCTATATCTTCCTCTCATGTTAGAACCATTATCGTATCCTTACCCTAGGATTTAGTTCTAAAAATATTTCTGTACACCTCTATGTTTTCCTCTCATGATTGAATCATTATCATATCCTTGCCCTCTTATGTTTTCAATATTAAGGCTGAGAGTTTCTAACACCTCTTTAAGTTTGTTAAAAAGTCTTAAACTCGATGTATTATTCACCTTCAAGAAGCTGAAGAAACTCTTCAACTTTTATAAGACTTATTGAAACTTTTATGCATCGAATTATAAGTGACATTTACTCTTCATGGTTTATGTTTGAAGTACAATCAAGAATAACCAAAAAAATTTAGTTCTTTAATTCTTTCGATAATTGCACTTTTGATCTGACCGGCTAACAAAAATATCAATTCATTTTGAATTTTTTGACTAATGTAATGACGGTGAATTTCATGATTTAGAATATGTTAGATATTTCATTACCGGATCAAAATCTGCAAACGCTTGGATTAATTGGCAAAAGTTTTTCATTATTCTCATCATAATTTTCTCACTGTCTCCACAAAATGCTTGGTTAACCCTAGCGAGATATTTCACCACAACAATTATTTTAACTAATACTATTTTCCAATATTCTTTCTCCATATTTATTCTAGTTTGTACATTTTTATGAATTGTTTTACCTTTTTGCTATCGTATCAACTCCATCCAAGCACCTTGTTCATATAATGCTCACTACTGATTCATGACTTTTAAGTTTTAAACTAAGGTTTATCCAATAAGTAATTTTGACATTAGCTAATTGAGATCCCATACGGTCTTGTTTAAATAACTTACAACAAAAACAAAATACTTTATATAAAGATTTTGAATACACTAGCTTTTTTTTTTTTTTATCATGCTTGTCTCCATTTATTAAATGCCGAGTGTAATGCGTAAAAAAATATCTACCAAGATTATTTTTAGGAAAATTGATATCGTATTCTCTTATGGGATCTTTTTCAACTAATAAATCTCTCATTTTTTTATCAATATTTTTCCTAGTCCCCGGATCATAATTAATATCATTAAAATCTATATGTTCTTCATTCCTATGTTCTTCAACAATATTCTTAGTTCTATTTTATTCATTAATACTCGCATCCATATTTTTTTCATTATCGTCCTTATTTGAATTTCAATTGTTATCTTCTTCATTATCATATTCATCTTCAACAACATTTTCATTTGTATGTTCATCATTAACATCTTTAACAAAATTCTCAACCCTATTTATTTCATTTTGTTCTCATTCTTTTTACTATTTGTTAAAAATCTATCTAAATCTCTTACTTGGTATTGAATAAATTCTTCACATTTCTGTTTCTTTTCTTGTTTAGCAAATTCGGATTTGTCTATTGTATAAATTATAACAAATTGAGAATGACAAAATAAGAAAAATTACTCAATTAAACAGACTACAAACTATAACACTTATTCGAATAAAAGTACAAACTATTAACATTTATTCAAATAAAAAATTTATCAGATAATTGCTACAAATAGAATAAAAATACTCAATTAAATAGAACAAAAATTACTCAATGACAAAATTTACTCAATTAATAGCACTTGATTCTGTTCTCGGGGTCGGATTTCGAAAGGTCCTAGGCCTCGTTTCTCCCTGAACCCGACCCCGAGAATGTAATCAAGTATGTTCTATTAATTGAGTAATTTTTATTGTTGAGTATTTTTTATCCTATTTAACTGAGTAATTTTTATTCTATTTGCATCAATTATTAGATAGATTTTTATTTGAATAAGTGTTAATAGTTTGTATTTTTATTTGAATAAGTGTTATACTTTGTTGTCTATTTAATTCAAGGTTCTAAATATCGGATATCGAAATCATATCGGAATGGGGTTTTTCATATCAATCAGGGGAGATATCAGGGATACGCGCACATATCGGGCATTCATATCGGACAATATATATAATGAAATATTGATAATTAAAAGTTGGTTTAGAGTCATACATATCTAACTAATAAAAATAGTGTAATATGCTTGCAAAGATAGTAAAAAAAAACAATTGTACATTTGCACGCTATCGTGCGATAAATAAGTTATTTCATATCGGGCGATTTATCGGCCACTGTCGGGCAATTTATTGGCTAATATCGGGCGATTTATCGGCCGATATTTCGAATATCGGGTATTTTTTGCGGCAAACGATATGGGCGAACGATTTATCCATATTGTATCAGCAGCAGGTAAAAAGGAGATATCGGATGATATCTCGGCCGAATCAGCCAATATTTAAAACACAAATTTAATTGAGTAATTTTTCTTATTTTGTCATTCTCAATTTGTTATAATGCCTACAACATACAAATCCGGATTTGCTAAAAGAGAGAAGAAACAGAAAGCTGAAAAATTTATTCAATCACAAGTAGGAGTTTTTGAATAGTTTTTTAACAAATACTAAATAGAATGAAGAACAAAAAGAAATAAAAAAGGCTGAAAATTTCATTGAAGATGCTAAGGAACATGAAAATACAGCTAGAGGGGGGGTGAATAGGTGTATTAGCTAATCTAATGATAAATGATGCGCAATTAAAAACTTAATTGCAACACACTATGTGTAACCAAAAGGTGTAGCCGAATTCTCGGTGAGGGACTCTGGACTAACTCCTCTAGATTCTTCTAAATAAGAGTGGAGGTGATATATGAAGCTCTCTTGGTTCAACACAAGTATGGTCACACAAACAATTCCAAACATATAAGTGATATGAACAATATGAAGCAATGCAAGTTATAAGAGAGATAGAGTTTAGAGATAGTGGATCAAACG
Source organism: Agave tequilana (assembly GCA_038442645.1). Lineage (NCBI taxonomy): Eukaryota > Viridiplantae > Streptophyta > Magnoliopsida > Asparagales > Asparagaceae > Agave > Agave tequilana. The sequence goes on from JAVJIF010011305.1 coordinate 22,978, forward strand.
CAAAGACCGAGATATGTTTCGAGATTCGAGCCACTGCTCTACGTCCCCACCTTCACAGAGAAGGATTTCACCATGTCCACACAGGGCCTCCAATACAGGGAACCTCCACCGAGAAATTTGCAAATAAAAACTTTGAGTATACAATTGCACTCTCCAACACAACAACCTCTACACAAGAGGCAAAACACAAAGTCAAAACAATAATCACCTCTACACAAGAGGGATAAGGTACTAAGCCAAACTCAACCACAATCACCTCTACACAAAGAGGGATAGCCACAAACTAAAGCACAACCTCCTCTACACTTAGAGGGATAGGCACAAACCAAAACAAAGAAAGGATTACAAACTTGGTGATCTTAAAGACCACAAACAACTCTTGGTGATCTAAATAGATCACAAACTATATTTCACACAAAAAAATAAGATCCTATAGATAGGATAGATATGATAGCTCAAGTGTAAGAAAACAAAGTGTTTGAAAAGAAAAATAACAAAGAAAAACACTTGAAAAAAACATCAAATAGATTTTGAAATCAAGATCAAAACCAATCTCCCAATCTCTTTTCTTTGATTTTTCTGACACTTTAAAATAAATAAAAGAGAAATCATTTTGGCACAAAAACTCTTCAAAAACTTGCTGCTAAAAGACTTGTATAGATAAAAAAATTTGCTCTTTAAATTCTTGTTAAAATCAGCCCAAGAGATGGCGTATTATAGCCTCCCTCAAAAACTAGCCATTGTAGCCATAAAAAGGTAGAAATACCCTTCCGGTCGACCGGCCAACGGTCATATTTCTGACCGTTGTGCCTCTGGTCGGCTGCCCGGTCGACCAGGCCAAGCCTGTCAGTCGACCGCCCGGTCGACCGGCAGCACCCGAGAGTTGGGTGCTTTCAGTCGGTCGACCACGCGGTCGACCGGCTTACTTGGATGGCCTTTGTGCACGTCTCATGCACATCAGTCGACCGGTCTGGTCGACCGACCACTGGTCCGATCGACCGTCAGGTCAATCTCAGCTGATCTGGCTGAGTTTTAGGACAGAAAAACTTGGCTTTTTAATTCTAAAAAAATCTCATAAAATCACATTAATTTCACAAAAATCAATTCTTATAAATATTTGAAGAGCAAATATGTGTGATTAAAATTTAACACATATTACAAACTATTTGAACCATTTTTGTGATATTGAAATTAGGCTTAAACACAAAATCCGTATTTTTCAAAACTTGAATTTGAAATGAAAAATCATTTTCTCCAAAACTTATATAAATAAAAAACATGATATTGAAACTCTTTTGATGCATATTGTGTATAGATAGAATCTAATACACATGTAAAGTGTATATCTATGTTTTTGACATGAAATTTAAAATTAAGTTTTATTAATTACAAAACTCTAAACACATAAATAAGATCATCAAAATAAGTTTTTCAAAATATATGAAGCATATATGTATATAGATGAAATCTAATATACATTAAACTATGTAAACTTGTTTTGATTCTATCTATTCATGATAATCATATATATGTAAACTTGAAAACCAAAACCGGTTAAACCGAAAACCAAACATATTGAATTTTTGTGTGTGTGTGAACTTGAGCATATCAATACTATCTACATGTATACAACATCTAAGCACACACATCTTCTTGTAGAAATCCTTCTCCAAGTCGACTCGATCCAATGAGCTTTACTCTAACCGAGTGTTAGATGCGATCTTGACGCATGAGCTCTTGAATCTACATGTGTTAGCTCCAAAACTCCTTTGTTGAAGCTAAGTACCTACTAAGATCTTGATCAATAACTGAAACTCTATAAACACAAGATCATTAATAAACTATAACTACATGAGTTAATCATTATCAAAACTAGAGTGATGGGCCTTTGGACCAACAATCTCCCCTTTTTGATGATGACAAGACTCATAGAGTTATATATGCATGGATTAAAGATAAGCTTCATAGATGCTCCCCCTTAACTCATGCATAGCAATAAACAAATAAATATTCAATAAAATGCATAAAGTAAACACAAACATTTATGCAGTAAATAAGGTTATAAACATGCATATATAAACTCTCAAAATTTTTCTCCCCTTTTTTGTCAATTCATCAACAAAGGGGCGAAGAAAAAATGAACAATAAAGATATATATGTGATATACATTCATGAAGAGGAGAGACGTAAAGTTTGCTCCCCCTGCATACATGCATTACATGGAGAAAGGATGACTAGATCCTAACCCAAATAAAGTATCATATACAATGTATAAGTGGAGATGTTAAGCTCCCCTTACACACGTGTATCACATAAAGAAGAGATGTCAAGTTCCTCAATGTGAGAAATAATATGAATATATATATATATATATATATATATATATATATATATATATATATATATATATATATATATATATATATATATATATATATATATATATATATATATATATATATATATGTAGAAGATGTTAAGCTCCTCTTGCATATAGGCAAAACATATCAACAAATTTTAAAGACAAAATTTTAATAATACTTAAAAATAAAATTTTGAAATTTCTTAAGTCAACAAAATAAATTTGATGCCAATGAAATCAAGTAGTAGTTGACAAAACAAAAGTTGGTAGCACTTAAAAAAATTTAATATACCAAATGTATATTTTGACATTAATTGAAAATGAAACATTGTAAGTTTTTGATACCAATTGAAATATCTTGTAAATTTTTTATACCAGTTGAAAGGTAAAATATGAAGTACATTTTGATACCATTAAAATGCCAATTGAAATACCAATTGAAAAGATTATCAATTGAAATACCAATTGAAAAGATTATCAATTGAAATATCAATTGATAATAATGCATAAGTTTATAAAGATACCAATTTACATTTAAAATTAAGTCAAGCTTAGTATAAACATAATTTGTGCTTTAAAAATGCAAGCACAATCAAATCATATATATATGTATGAAAATATAAATACCAATTGAAATTAATACTTATTGAAATTTAAAGCATAGATATATAAAAAAACAAATATGAGTATACAAAAGTAAATTTCATGAAGATCATGTGTATAACTCATACCTACCACCCTTTTCATGTACAAGTTTAAAAGATATTCAATTAGGGTATACAAGGCATGGTCGCCCATCCAACCGCCCTTAGAAGGTAGGGTTTTCAAAATAAGAGTTTGAAAATAGTTTAACATGTTTGAAAATTACTACCAATTAAAGAATAAAGACTAGTTTAAAGATAATTTTTGAAAACTAGTACGAAATCCTTCAAGTAAGGACTAAAACAATAAGTATCCCATGAAAACATGAAAGTCATCTATAAAGCACATACAAAGCTCATGAAAACAAGATCATGAATAAACAAAAATAATGTGAGTGTAAGAATCATGTAATTAACAAAATCATGAAAATAGGCAAAGCTCAATGAAATTCCTTTTATCAAAAATAAGAACATCAAAACTGAATATGCTTCAGGTATATGTATATTTTGTTGAAAGTAAAAGTATACATACATATCCCAAACATAAATGAGTCCATAATGTAAATTTTGCATGAAAAGCAAGTGACTCTAGGATAGACAAAATTAATATAGACATAAAGATAAACACATTTTTATGAAAACGTGTATAAAAATAGGGAAGACAAGTATAAATGAAAAAATCATCAAAACTAGGTTATACAATACATCCAATGAGTACAAATGATTAATAAAGTACAAACACATAATAAACAAATGTGGCTCATTAGTTGTACAAGTATAAATACAAGTTTTAATAAAACTTTCATCTAAATATGTAATCAAAATATGAAGTGCAAAAATCATAAACAACCATGATCATTAGGGTAAATACATGTGCTTTAGAGGAACGATATACACAATAACTAAACTATAGTGAGAACACAAAAATATAAATCCATATAAACATGGGTGTATCTCAAAGGACTATCTGTGTCTATCACATGTCTAATTTATATTGCATTTAACATAATGAGCATTAAAATATGACATGCTAAAAATCAATAATATAAAAGCATGTAAACAACATAAGGAGTTAGAGATAGTTACCAAAACCAATAAAGCTAACTCTAGGTCTCCAAAACATGGTGGTCCTCCCACCAAACTTTCCTTAAAAGTGATGCATCTAAAAGTGTCACCATTTAGGTCGGAACGCATCCACCATCAAGGCACCAATACCTCTCATGTCATGTGAGAGACCATACTTAAATCAAATACATTACGGGTGGATTTTGATACCCACATTTTCTTGGTCCATAGGGGTTAGCACCTTTCCTAACCAAAATAAATTGTTTGCAAAATTTGAAGTATTTAATCTATCATAACAAAATTTTGCAAGGTGGCCTATACGTCCACAATGTGTATAAATGTACACATGAGCATACATAATGTCATGTGTGTGAACATGAGAAGCATGTATATGCTATGATTTGCGTGCATGTATATGTTGTGCATGTTTCTTGTGAAACATGGATTCCAATTTCTTGTGATCCATAGCACATTGGCTCAAAGTGGAGCCCAAATAACCTACACTTTTCTTCAACATACGTATATCATTTTTAATACTTGAAGACAATTGAAGCATGCAATAGAAACACTAGATGATGAAGCCATAGTAGCATGGCAAACATGGGAATCTAGATCATTTTTTAAAAATTTATTTTCATTTGAAATCAAATTCAATTCTTTTGAAATTAAAGTAATTTTATTTTTAAAGAATTATTCTCTTTTAAAACAATTTCAAGTTTTGAAGACAAAACCTCATTTTTCTTCAAAACATCAGTACAATTATTTTTATTCTTTAAAATTTTGGTTTCATTTAGGGCCAGGTCAAGTTGGGATATTAAGGAGTCCCTTTCACTTGAAATCTCATCCCTCTCTTATAAAATCATATCTAGATTTGAAGACATATTCTTATTTTTTCTTTTAATTTAATACTTTTCTTTTTCAAAACTTTGTACTTTGAAAGTAAGTCTTCACATAATATAGATAGTTCTTCATTTAAAACATGTGCATCCATGTTATCATCACAAGAAGAACTAGCACTATCATCTAGTTGAGTTTCCGAATGTACCTCAAGGAAGTCATTCCCTTGGACCATGTAGCAAGTTTCATCGGACTCATCTTCACTAGATCCTTTCTCCACATAGTTTGTCGTTTGAACCTTGGGAGATGTCAATGTGTACCACACTGCAAAAGTGGAATCACAATAAGAAACCATAGACAAATATTCTTTACTAAGTGTATGCTTTAGTGCATCTAAGGCTTGTGCATTGGCATCTATATACTTGTCATTACTAAGATAAGATTTCTTGGTAATGGCAAGGTAAACTTGCATTCTTAGAGATTTCAGATAAGTACTCATTCTAAACTTTCACATATCGATATTAAAAACATCAAACATGGGAGGGGCAAGGTGATCCATGAGTGTATAAATTATGTGAATGCAAATACAAATACAAGATTAGCTAACTAAGATCTTACTCCTTTGTGGTTAAACCTAATATAAGGAGCGTAGGCTCTGATACCAATTGAAAATACACGTAGAGGAAGGGTGAATAGGTGTATTAGCTAATCTAAAGATAAATGACGCGGAACTAAAAAACTAATTGTAACACACTATGTGTAACCAAAGAGTGTAGCCGACTTCTCGGTAAAGGACTCTGGACTAACTCCTCTAGATTTCTCTAAATAAGAGTTGAGGAGCTATAAAAAGCTCTCTTGGTTCAACACAAGTATGGGCACACAAACAATACCAAGCATATAAGTGATATGAATAATATGAAGTAATGCAAGATATAAGAGAGAAAGAGTTTAGAGATAGTAGATCAAACGCAAATACCGAGATATGTTTCGAGATTCGAGCCACTGCTCTACGTCCCCGCCTTCACACAGAAGAATTTTCACTATGTCCACACAGGACCTCCCACACAGGGAACCTCCACTGAGAAATTTACAAATACAAACTTGGAGTATACAACTCCACTCTCCAACACAACAACATCTACACAAGAGGCAAGGCACAAAGCCAAAACAATAATAACCTCTACACAAGAGGGATAAGTCACTAAGCTAAACTCAAACACAATCACCATTACACAAAGAGGGATAGCCACAAACTAAAAGAACAACCTCCTCTACACTTAGAGGGAAAGGCACAAACCAAAATAAAGAAAGGATTACAAACTTGGTGATCTCAAAGACCACAAACAACTCTTGGTGATCTCAATAGACCACAAACTATATTTCCCACAAAAAAATAAGATCCTATAGATAGGATAGATATGATAGCTCAAGTGTGAGAAAACAAAGTGTTTGGAAAGAAAAAATAAAGAAAAACACTTGAGAAAAACACCAAATAGATATTGAAATCAAGATCAAAACCAATCTCCCAAAGGCTCTCTTTTCTTTGATTTTTTTCAACACTTTAAAACAAATAAAAAATAAATCTTTTTGGCACAAAAACTCTTTAAAAACTTGCTGCTAAAACACTTGTATAGATGGAAAAATTTGCTCTTGAAATTCTTGTTAAAATTAGCCCAAGAGATGGCTTATTTATAGTCTCTCTCAAAAACTAGCCTTGCAGCAGGAAAAGGCAGAAATGCCCTTCCAGTCAACCGGCCGGTCGACTAGTCAATGGTCATATTTCTGACTGTTGTGCCTCCGGTCGACCGCCTGGTCGACCCGGCCAAGTCTGTCGGTCGATTGCCTGGTTGACCGGCAACACCCGAGAGTTGGGTGCTTTCAGTCGGTCGACCGCGCGGTCGACCGGCCTAATTGGCTGGCCTTTGTGCACGTCTCATGCACATCGGTCAAGCGGTTCAGTCGACCGCCAGCTAATCTGGCTGAGTTTATAGGACAGAAAAACTTGGCTTTTTAATTATAATAAGATCCCATAAAATCACATTAATTTCACAAAAATCAATTCTTATAAATATTTGAAGAATAAATATGTGTGATTAAAATTCAACACATATTACAAACTATTTGAGCCATTTTTGTGATATTGAAATTAGGCTTAAACACAAAATCGGTATTTTTCAAAACTTGAATTTTAAAATGAAAAACCGTTTTCTCAAAAATTATATAAATACAAAAACATAATATTGAAACTCTTTTGAATAATATTATGTATGGATAGAATCCAATGCACATGTAAAGTGTATATCTATGATTTTGACATGAAATCCAAAATTAAGTTTTGTTAATTATAAAACTCCAAACATATGAATAAGATCATCAAAATAAGTTTTTGTAAATATATGAAGCATATATGTATATAGTTGAAATCTAATATACATTAAACCATGTAAACTTGTTTTGATTCTATCTATTCATGAATACCATATATATGTAAACTTGAAAATCAAAACCGGTTAAACCGAAAACCAAACATATTGAACTTGTGTGTGTGTGTGTGTGTGAACTTGAGCATATCAATACTATCTACCTTTATACAAGATCTACACAATAACTAAATAAACCAAAGTCTTCTTGTAGAACTCCCTCTCCAAGTCGGCTCGATCTAAACACCAAATCGATATTGAAATCAAGATCAAAACCAATCTCCCAAAGGCTCTATTTTCTTTGATTTTTCAACACTTTAAAATAAATAAAAGATAAATCTTTTTGGCATAAAAATTTTTCAAAAACTTGCTGTTAAAACACTTGTATAGATAGTCTTAAACACAAAATAGGTATTTTCCAAAATTAGAATTTTGAAATGAAAAACTGTTTTCTCAAAAACTTGTATAAATACAAAAACATGATGTTGAAACTCTTTTGAAGTATATTGTATATGGATAGAACCCAATACACATGTAAAGTGTATATCTATGTTTTTGACATGAAAAATTAAGTTTTGTTAATTACAAAACTCCAAACATATGAATAAGATCATCAAAATAAGTTTTTCTAAATATATGAAGCATATATGTATATAGATAAAATCTAGTATACATTAAACTATGTAAACTTATTTTGATTCTATCGATTCATGAAAAACATATATATGTAAACTTGAAAACCAAAACCGACTAAACCGAAAACTAAACATATTGAACTTATGCATGTGTGTGAACTTGAACATTTCAATACTATCTACCTTTATACAAGATCTAAATACAAACTAAATAAACCGAAGTCTTCTTGTTGGCCCAAGGTTACAATCACCCGATTTTTGAGTTTTGATGATTACAAAACATATATAGTTATTTGTACTAATCATTTTTTAGTGTTTAAGTGTGTTTCAGGGTTCTATGGATTCAGGATTTCTTCTTCCCTAAAGGAAGGTATTTGTGACTGAAGATTGATTCATTTTGGGTTCAAGGATTCAAGCTATTTCAACATCGCATATGGAGAAGCCCATTTGAAGACCTTGTAGTCACCTAGAACTTTTGTAAGAATTAGTTTGTTAAAGAATGAGGTTATGATAAGTTGGCTCAAGAAAACACACACACACTTTCATTTTTCAAAATACGGTTTTATTTTGGTTAATTGATTTAGGTGCATGTCTTGTTTGTTATACATGACTCAAATTATTTTTTATTTTTACATCTTGTTTATATCATGAATACCAACCCTTATAGCATGCTACTTAATCATATAGCCTTACAAACTTATTTTAAAAATTTTTCAAAGTTCAAAAATTTTCCTATAAAAATCCTGTTTCAGGCCCAACGGTCGACCGGATCCAGTTCAGGCCTGATCGGTCGACCGCACCAGTCGACCCGACCTTGTGTTTTTAGCATGCACGTTTTATGCACGTCTGCCGGTCGACCGGACCGGTCGACCGACTGACAGACCCTTGCTCTTGGGTTTTGTCGGTCGACCGGGCCAGTCGACCGACAGAACAAAGTTTTGTTTTTGATTAGCCTCCGGTCGACCGACCGGTCGACCGAGTCTAACGGCTAGTTGCCAAGATCGACCGCCGATCGACCGAGCCGGTCGACCGACAGTCGCCTGCAGCCCCAACGACTAGTTTTCTGAGTTTTATGTTTTGGATTTGATGGTGATATTTTAGTCAGCTATCTCTGAATTTTGGGGGCTATTTCCTGAGCTATTAAACTAGTTATAATGATGATTAGATCTCTTCTAATCCCTATAAATAGATGGCATTGGTCACTTGTGAAAATCAAGAAAAATACCTATTGTTTGTGTTTCAAAAAGATAAGAAAAGTTTTTTCAAAGCTCTCAATTCTAAAGTGCATTTTTGGTCAAGTTTTTCAGTTGTTTTAAAGATTTTTCTTACCTTTTTCAACTGAATTTTTCTCACTACACTTCTTGAGCCAAAACTCATTTTCATTCTATAAGGAGTTGTAAGAGAGAAGTGTGTGGTCCTTGTTGATCACTTTGCTACTTGTAGTTCTTTGTGTTGAAATTCCTCTTGTGTAGAGGTTGGATTGGTGGGAGTTCTGTACTCCGGTCTTGTGTAGACCTCTTGTAATTTCCTCGGTGGATATAGTGGAAATCCTTCATGGTGGTGAAGGCGGGGATGTAGAGCGGTGGCTCGAACCTAGAAACAAATTCCTTGTGTTTGCGATTGGTTTCCTTATTGTTTTTCATTACTTTACTTTTATCTTGTGATACCTCTTTCTTGCACTTTATTATTTGCATCCATTTCATTACTTGCATTTTTCGGTCTCTAGTCATCTCAACAAGAAAGTAAATACGCGCCTCAACTCATAATCTAGAGGAATCACAGAGGAGAAGTTCTAGATCCTTTCACGGGAAATTCGGCTTCAATTTCTTGTTTTGAGTGACCGTTTACATCATACTTTCATTCTTGTTTAAAAAGATCATTAGATTAGTATTAACACCTATTCACCCCCCTCAAGGTGTTTTTCAATTGGTATCAGAGTTTTAGTCTCTAGGCTCTTGGCTTAACAACCTTAGAGAGATCCTATATTGCTAATCACTTTATTCATTTTTTATCATTATACACTTAGTAAAAATGGTCAAAGGAATTAAGACCCCACCCAAGTTTGATGGCCTTAACTTTTTCATATGGAAGGTTAAGATGACCGTGTTTTTGCAATCCTTAGGAAGCCGGGTTGCAAAGGCGGTGACCAAACTATTTAGTGCACCCCTTGGTGATGAGGACACTTGGTCCGATATTGCCACGAAGGAGTTTGATACTAATACTAGGGCACACTATGCCTTGCTTCAAGCTCGTAATGATGATGATATTTCTAGAGTCATTCATTGCAAATCGGCACATGAGATTTGGACTCACTTACTTGTCACTCATGAGGGGACTTCACAAGTAAAGAGAGCAAAAATCGACCTTCTTCGTTCCCAATATGAAAATTTCTCTATGCAAGAAAATGAAACCATATATGGTCACTAAGTTAACAAAGATTACTAATGGACTTTTTTTTTAGGTGATGGCATTGACAACGACCAAAAAGTGAGAAAGATCATCCGTGCACTCCCTCCATCTTGGGAAGTCAAAGCCACTACTTTGAAGGAGCTAAATGACAATGAAGAAATGGAGCTTATAGGTCTCATTGGGAATCTCAAAACCCATGAGATGGAAAGAAAAGTAAGAGAAGAGATGGCTCCTCCTAAGAAGAAAGCTATTACCTTCAAGAGTTCTTCCACCTACTCCGACGACGATGATGAAGAAGAAGATGATTAGGATCTTTCTCTTCTTGTAAAGAACGTTCGGAGAATGTACAACGAGGCAAAGTTCCAAAATAAAAGGAGATGGCAAGGTAAAGAAGAGAAGAAAATCATTTGCTTTAATTGCCGGAAACCGGGTCATATTGTTGCGGAATGCCCGAAAAACAAAAGCAAACCCTCCACTTCAAAGAAGCCATACAAAAAGAAAGCTTTAAAGGCTACTTGGGATTCGGAGAGTGAATCCGATGAGGAAGTCGACACCGCCAACATGTACTTCATGGCAAATGAAAGCACAAGCAAGGTAACTCCCGACATATCTATTGATTGTGAGCTTTCTATAGATGAACTAGGAGAAGCTTTTGAAGAACTATCTCATAACTATGATTTTCTCAAAAAGAAATACTTGAAAATGAAAAAAGAAAATGAATCTCTTAATCACAAAGTTTTCACTCTTACAAAAGAAAAAGATGAATTGTTTTCTACTCTTGTTTCTACACAAAAAGATTTTGATAACTATAAAATTTCTTACAAAGGTAAATTTTCACAAATTAATGAGAATGAAATTTCCATACTAAAAGAGAAAATTGATTCATTAGGAATTATTTTGAAGAAATGCGATTTGATAAAAATAGACTAGAGGCTATGTTTCCTAAGAAACATGTCCCAAAGAAACATTCACATGCTATTCATGCTCATGTTCATAAATCACAACCTTTACATCATGCCAAGCACCCTAAACATGCCCACACTCCACACACACATCATGCATTCATGTGTGGTAATGTCTTTTCATGCACATATTGTGGCCGTAAAGGTTATTTGGTTAAATTTTGCTATGATAAGATTAATGCATCGCATAATCATGTTTGGGTTCGGAATACTAACTTTCAAGGACCCAAGAAAGTTTGGGTACCAAAGTCAACAAATTTATTAAATGATGTAGGTACATTCCAAGGCCCAACGACGTAAAGGATTGTGGTATCTTGATAGTGGTTGCTCAAGGCACATGACTTGGGATATCAACAACTTTGCAATCCTATCAAGATACCATGAAGGTGGCGCCGTCACCTTTGGAGATGACGCCAAAGGAAAGATCATTGGTATTGATAATGTTAAACTTGGTACATCTCCTTTAATAGAAAATGTTATTTTAGTTGATGGCCTCAAGTATAATCTCTTGAGTGTTAGTCAACTTTGTGACATAGGTTTTGATGTTGTTTTTGATAACCTAGCATGTAGAGTTATTGATAGATAATCGAATGCATGTATATTTTCTGGATTTCGTGAAAACAATGTATACATGATTGACATGTCTAATATGCTATGCAATGCTACTTGTTTGAAAGCCCTCGATGATGACTCTTGGTTGTGGCATAGGAGATTAGGTCATATTTCTTTTGACCATCTATCTAGATTAAACAACAAGGAAATGGTGAAAGGTATTCCTTACTTGAACTTTGAAAAGGACTGCATTTGCGATGCGTGCCAACTTGAAAAACAAACCAAGTCTTCTTTCAAGTCAATCAAGGATATCATGACATCACGACCCTTGGAGTTGATCCATATGGATTTGTTTGGTCCTACTCAAACCAAAAGTCTAAGTGGGAATCGTTTTGCTTTCGTTTTAGTTGATGATTTCTCGCGCTTTACTTGGGTTTTCTTTTTAGAACACAAAAATCAAGCCTTTTCATATTTTCAAGCCTTTAAGAAAAGAGTTGAAAAGGAAAAAGATTCTTCTATTTTAAGAATAAGAAGTGATAGAGGTGGTGAATTCAATAACCAACCCTTTACCACTTTTTTGTGAAGAACATGAAATTAAGCATGGACTATCTTGTCCTAGAACTCCACAACAAAATGGAGTCGTTGAGAGGAAAAATCGTACATTATAAGAGATGGTTAGGACAATGATAAATGAATATGGTCTCCCTCGTTATCTATAGGCCGAGGCTGTAAACACATCTTGCTACATATCAAATAGAGTTTTCTTATACAAAAACACTTCAAAAACATCTTTTGAGATCTATTTTTCTAAAAGCCAAATGTTTCATACTTTAAAGTTTTTGGTTGTAAATGTTTTGTTTTGAATACTAAAGATAATTTAGGTAAATTTTATGCGAAGTCTTATGAAGCAATTTTTGTTGGTTACTCTAATACTAGTAAAGCTTATAGATTTTGCAATAAGTCATCCTTAACTATTGAAAAATCTATACATGTAAAGTTTGAGGAATCTAATGTGTTTGTTAAGAATGTTGTAGAAATAGATTCCCTAAATGAAGACATGGAGAGAACTACTTTGAAGGACTCACCTACTCTTGAAGACATGCCAAAGGATGATGAAGGAAATGAAGTTCAAGAAAATGAGGTTCAAGGAGATGGAATTCAAGAAGTTGAAGTGGAGACTACTCAACCACTTCCAAAAGATTGGAGATACACTCCACATCATTCCAAGGATCTTATTATAGGTGAAGTATCAAAAGGGGTAACTACTCGTTATAAACTTCATGATCTTTATGGGCACTATGCATTTATTTCTCACTTTGAACCAAAGAACATCCTCGAAGCCGAGGGCGACTCATATTGGTTGCTAGCTATGCAAGAGGAGCTCAATCAATTCGAGCGCAACCAAGTTTGGCATCTTATTCCTAGGCCCACGATAGACCAACAATTGGTACTAAGTGGATCTTTAAGAACAAGTTGGATGAGTCGAGAAATATTGTTAGGAATAAACCTAGGTTAGTGGCCCAAGGTTACACTTAAGTCGAAGGTATCGATTTTGAGGAAACCTTTGCACCCGTAGCACGGCTTGAAGCCATATGGATGACACTTGTATTTGCTTCTTATAAAGATTTTAAACTTTTTCAAATGAATGTAAAAAGTGCTTTCTTAAATGGATTTATTGAAGATGAGGTGTATGTTGAACAACCCCCCGGTTTGTTGATCCTACACATCCGGATTTTGTTTTCAAACTTGACAAAGCTCTTTATGGTTTAAAACAAACCCCTAGCGCTTGGTATGAAAGACTTTCTTCGTTTCTAATTTTTAATGGTTTTAATAAAGGAAAAATAGATACTACTTTGTTTACAAAACATATTGAAAATGATATACTTATAGTTCAAATATATGTTGATGATATCATATTTGGTTCTACTAATGAAAATCTTTGCAAAGTTTTTGAATCATGCATGAAGGAGGAATTTGAGATGTCTATGATGGGCGAGCTTAACTATTTCCTTGGTCTCCAAATCAAGCAAAGGAAGGATGGGATCTTCATCAATCAAGCCAAGTATACGAAAGAACTTATCAAGAGATTTGGCTTGAAGGGGCTAAGACAAGCAAAACTCCCATGGCTACCACCACAAAGCTTGACAAGGATGAACTAGGTACAAGTGTAGACATTAAGTTTTATCGTAGCATGATTGGTAGCTTGTTGTATTTAACGGCTAGTAGGCCGGACATTATGTTTTGTATATGTCTTTGTTATCGATTTCAATCGTGTCCTAAAGAGTCACATTTGATTGCGGTAAAACGATTATTAGATACCTTAAGGGCACAATTGAAATGGGTTTGTGGATCCGAAGACCGGACAATTTTCCATGACGAGTTTTTCGGATGCCGACTATGCGAGTTGTAGAGTGGATAGGAAGAGTACAAGTGGAACATGTTAATTTTTTGGTAATTTTCTTGTTTCATGGTCTTCTAAGAAGCAAAATTCGGTAGCCCTCTTAACCGCTGAGGCGGAGTATGTTGCGGCAGGGGCTTATTGTGCACAAGTCCTTTGGATGAAACATACTCTCCTTGACTATGATTTGCATTTTGACCATATTAAAATATTTTGTGATAATACTAGTACTATTCATATGACTAAAAATGTAAATCAACATAGTAAGACTAAGCACATTGACATTCGGTATCACTTTCTTCGAGATCATTATGATAAAGGTGATATTGAAATTGAATATGTTTCTACCGATTTTCAACTTGCCGATATTTTTTCAAAACCACTAGACTATGTTAGATTTTCCTTATTTGTGGTGAATTGAATGTTTGTGTTATGGAATCATGAAATTTTTTTTTAACAATGTTTACCCTTTTTGATGTATGACAAAAAGGGGGAGAAAAAGTTAGCTTATTTTGAGTTTTGAGTTATGCATTTTGAGTTTTGAAGTGTTATTTTGAGTTTTGAGTTTTAAGTTATAATAAGTTAGTTTTGAGTTTTGAGTTTTGAAAAGTTAGTTTTGAGTTTTTGAGTTTTTAAGTTATAACAAGTTTGTTTTGAATTTTGAGTTTTAGATTTTGAGTTATAATAGGTTTGTTTTTTTTTGAGTTATGAGTTTTGAGCAATATGTTTTGAATTCCTATGTCTCTCTTATGCAAAAATTCTTAGTTTCTACTTTTCATGTATATAGCATATATATAGCATGATTTGAGGGGAGCTTCCAAGCTCTTTTCCCATGTTTTTGTTAAATAACTCATATGTTTTGTCATTATCAAAAAGGGGGAGATTGTTGGCCCAAGGTTACAATCACCCGATTTTTGAGTTTTGATGATTACAAAACATATATAATTATTTGTGCTAATCATTTTTTAGTGTTTAAGTGTGTTCCACGGTTCTATGATTCAAGATTTCTTCTTCCCTAAAGGAAGGTATTTTGACTCAAGATTGATTCATTTCGGGTTCAAGGATTCAAGCTATTTCAACATCGCATATAGAGGAGCTCATTTGAAGACCTTGCAGTCACCTAGAACCTTTGTAAGAATTAGTTTGTTAAATAATGAGGTTATGATAAGTTGGCTCAAGAAAACACACATACACTTTCATTTTTCAAAATAC
The DNA here is from genome assembly GCA_038442645.1 of Agave tequilana. Taxonomy (NCBI): domain Eukaryota; kingdom Viridiplantae; phylum Streptophyta; class Magnoliopsida; order Asparagales; family Asparagaceae; genus Agave; species Agave tequilana. The sequence goes on from JAVJIF010011305.1 coordinate 38,471, forward strand.
GGTTTTTATTTTGATTAATTGATTTAGGTGCATGTCTTGTTTGTTATACATGACTCAAATTATTTTTTATTTTACAACTTGTTTATATCATGTATACCAACCCTTATAGCATGCTACTTAATCATATAGCCTTACAAAATTATTTTAAAAATTTTTCAAAGTTCAAAATTTTTCCTATAAAAATCCTATTTCAGGCCCAACGGTCGACCGGCGGTCGACCGGATCCAGTTCAGGCCTGATCGGTCGACCGCACCGGTCAACCTGGCCTTGTGTTTTTGGCGTACACGTTTTGTGCACGTTTGCCGGTCGACCGGACCGATCGACCGACTGATAGACCCTTGCTCTCGGGTTTTGTCGGTCGACTAGGCCAGTCGATCGGCAGAACAAAGTTTTGTTTTTGATTAGCCTTCGGTCGACCGATCGGTCGACCGAGTCTAATGGCTAGTTGCCAAGATTGACTGCCGGTCGACCGGGCCGGTCAACCGACAGCCGCCTGCAACCCCAACGGCTAGTTTTCTGAGTTTTGTGTTTGGATTTGATGGTGATGTTTTAGTCAGCTATCTCTGAATTTTTGGGGCTATTTCCTGACCTATTAAACTAGTTATAATGATGATTAGATCTCTTCTAATCCATACAAATAGATGGCATTGGTCACTTGTGAAAATCAAGAAAAATACCTATTGTTTGTGTTTCAAAAAGAGAAGAAAAGTGTTTTCAATGCTCTCAATTCTAAAGTGCATTCTTGGTCAAGTTTTTCAGTTGTTTTAAAGATTTTTCTTACCTTTTTCAACTGATTTTTTCTCACTACACTTCTTGAGCCAAAAATCATTTCCATTCTATAAGAGTTGTAAGAGAGAAGTGTGTGGTCCTTGTTGATCACTTTGCTACTTGTAGTTCTTTGTATTGAAATCCCTCTTGTGTAGAGGTTAGATTGGTGGGAGTTCGGTACTCCGGTCTTGTGTAGACCTTTTGTAATTTCCTCGGTGGATATAGTGGAAATCCTTCACGGTGGTGAAGGCGGTGACGTAGAGCGGCGGCTCGAACCTCGAAACAAATTCCTTATGTTTGCGATTGGTTCCTTATTGCTTTTCATTGCTTTACTTTTATCTTGTGATACCTCTTACTTGCACTTCATTATTTGCATCCATTTCATTACTTACATTTTCCGGTCTCTACTCATCTTAACAAGAAAACAAATACGCGTCTCAACTCATAATCTAGAGGAATTAAAGAGGAGAAGTTCTAGAGCCCTTCACGGGGAATTCGGCTTCAATTTCTTGTTTTGAGTGACAGTTTGCATCATACTTTTATTCTTGTTTAAAAAGATCATTAGATTAGCATTAACACCTATTCACCCCCCCTCTAGGTATTTTTCACTTCTTGTAGAATTCCTTCTCCAAGTCAACTCGATCCAAACACGATCTAATGAGTTGACTCCAACCGAGTGCTAGATGTGATCATGACGCACGAGCTCTTGAATCTATATGTGTTAGCTCCAAAACTCTTTTGTTAAAGTTAAACACCTACTAAGATCTTGATCAATAATTGAAACCTATAAATACAAGATCATTAGTAAACTATAAGTACATTAGTTAATCATCATCAAAACTAGAGTGATGGGCCTTTGAGCCAACAGAACATACGAATGAAAATTTTGTTGAAGATAAATATGATAATGAAGAAGATACAACAACAACTAAGCCATTTGTCCCAAGTATTTGGGGTGGGCTACATGAACCAAAAGAGAATTATGCCGGATGATAGTGAAGAAGATAACAATTGAAATTCAAATGATGCCAATAATAAAGATAATATGGATGTGAGTATTAATGAAGAAAATAGAACTGAGAATATTGTTGAAGAACATAAGAATGAAGAACAAATAGATTTTGAAGATAATAATTATGATCCGGGGACTTGAAAAAATATTGATAAAAAAATCAAGATTTATTAGTTGAAAAATGTCTCATAAGGAAGTACGATATCAATTTTCGTAAAGATACATCTCAGTAGACATTTTTCTTTCATGCATGACACTCGCATTCAATAAATTGAAACAAACATGATAGAAAATGGCTAGTGTATTCAAAATCTTTAAATAAAATATATTATTTTTGTTGCAAGTTATTTAAACAAGATTGTATGGGAACTCAATTAGCTAATGAGAGAATTAATTATTAGAGAAACCTTAGTCCAAAACTTAAAAGTCATGAAACCAGTAGTGAGCATTGTATGAACAAAGGTGCTTGGGTAGCGTTGGAAACATGATTGCAAAATAGTATAATAATTGATAAAGCTGTACAAAATTGAATAAATAGGGAGAATATTTGGAAAGAAATATTAGTTAAAATAATTGATGTGGTGAAATATCTCACTATGACTAACCAAGCATTTCGTAGAGACAATGAGAAAATTTATGATGAGAATAATGAAAACTTTTGCCAATTAATCAAAGCGTTTGTGAAATTTGATCTGGTAATGAAGAACATGTTTGGTGTATTAAAAATTGTGAAATTCATCATCATTACCTAAGTCATAAAATTCAAAATGGATCGATACTTTTGTTAGCCGTGAGATCAAAAGTGCAATCGTCAGAAGAAGCCAAATATTTTTCAGTTATTCTTAATTGTACTCCGAACGTAAATCATGAAGAGCAAATTGAAGGTTCACCTAGAGGGGGTGAATAGGTGAAGGCTAATCTATTGGTCACTTAATGATGAATGATGCGGAAGCTAAAAGCAATTGTGACCTAATTAAATCTTTTACACTAAACACTATGTATAACACAAGAGTGTTGCCGAATTCCCCGTGAAGGGCTCTGGACAAACTCCTCTAGATTCCCCTTGAATGGGTTGAGGTGTCGCGTTGGCTCTCTTGGTTGAATACAAGTGTTAGTAACAATCCCAAGCAAGTATATCAAAATGAGCACAAAGAATATATCATGCATATAAAGATTGACAATAAAAGTATGCAAGATTAAGCAAGAGACAAAGAGAGAGAGAGTGAGCAATCGCAAACACAAAGGGTTTGTTTCGAGGTTCGAGCACACTTGCTCTACATCCCCGCCTTCGACACACGAAGGATTTCCACTATGCAAGATCCCAATGGATCTCTCCTCGGTGCCGCAACACCTACAAGCCCTCGGACTCCCTAGTCCCGTACACACGCAAGCCCCACAAGCTTACCGAGGCCGCACCTCAAACCATCGAGTTCACACAAGAACTCTAAACCACCGCGAGCACACTTGCCCGCCTCCTCAAAGGAACAAAGAAAAGATCTTTGGTGATCGCAACACTTTGATCACCTAAAAACAATCTCACTACAATACTCCTATAGGTAGATATAGCAATGAAAAGCTCAAGTATTTGTGTGAGAAAACAAGGATGAAAGCTATGGTGAAAAACTCAAAGAATCACTTAAAACACTTTTTATAAAATCTTCCCTTTAGATTGGAAGTATTTGCTCTCAAATATGTGGAGAAAACTCTTTTAAAAGGAGTGGGAAAAACTGGCTCAAAGCTCTCCTAAAATCTTGTTGAAAACAGTCCACAAACCCCCAAATTTATAGGCTGTCAAAAACTAGCCGTTGGGGTTCTGTCAGACCTGCCGGTCGACCCGTCCGGTCGACCGCCAACGGTCAAAAATCCGACCGTTGGAGCCACGGTTGACCGCCCGGGTCGACCGAGCCACTGGAGCAGAGAGTAGAACTCTCTGTCGGTCGACCCGTACGGTCGGCTGAAATTTCCAAAGAGCAGAGCTCTCTGGATCAGTCGACCGGCACGGTCGGCCGTCCTCCAGTGCATAAAGGCGTGCACATCTGTGCACGTCGGTCGACCCAACCGGTCGACCGACTTCAGTGTTAGTCGACTATAAAGGAAGCAAGTCGACTTATCTGAAGCCTGAAATAGAAAACTGGGATTTAAAACTTGGTCTTTTTGATTGAAATAAAATCCCATAAATATATAAAAATCTACAAAAATAGTTTAACCAATATACTTTGATATACAAACATGCTTGCACAAAATCAAGGCATGTTATAAAAGATTGGACTATTTTTGTAACTTGAAAATATTTGGCTCATGATAAAAACTTGTTTTTCCAAAACAATATTTTTCCAAAACATATTTTTCCAAATCTTCATCAAATACAAAAACAAGATATACTTTTAAAGCATAGTGTGTATGGATATGATCCACTACACAATCAAGATGAAATATCTATGTCTTTGGCATTAAGCTCTAAACTTGATTTTGGTCAAAAGATATGTAAACATGAAAACCAAAATCAATAAAACACTTGAAATCTTCACTTGAATACATGTTTAGATTTTGGTTAAAATTCTTTTATGAAAACAATTCTATCAAGAGTGTGTGTGTATATGTACTTGAGCAATCCACCACTATTCTATCCTTTACATTTTATCTAAAAACAAAATTTTCTAAAAACTAAATCTTATACCTAGACACAAGTCTTGATCTTGAAGTCTTCCCTTGAAGTCTTCTCATCTTCTTGACTTGGTCCAAACTCGATCCAAAAACTCCTTGGATCACACCGTGCTAGCTCCAAATCTTGACATTTTATCCTTTGTTGAGCTATGCACCTACTAAGATCTTGATAATGAATCTGTCACTAATTAAACACAAGATCATTAGTAAACATAACTACATGAGTTGATCATCATTAAAACTAGGGTGATAGGCCTTTGGGCCAACAATCTCCCCCTTTTTGATGATGACAAAACTCATAAAGTTATATATGCATGGATTAAAGTAAAGCTTCAAAAAAGCTCCCCCTTAACTCATGCATAACACATAAACAAATAGATATGTAATGAGGCACATAAACATGTATGCAAATGAAGGAGTAAACATGCTAATCAAGCATAAAACAAAATCTTTTTCTCCTATTTGCAAAACAACATATATGCATAAACATAAATCCTTTAATAAAAACATGCATATATAGCAAATACCTCTCCCCCTTTTTGTCAATCATCAACAAAGGGTTTAAGGTATAAACAAAATCATCAAATCTTTCTCCCCCTTTTTGTCATAAACAAAGAGATCAATAAGGGTCAAAACAAACATATCAATATAATGTTATATGCGATATACATTCATGAAGAGGAAGACGTTAAGTTAGCTTCCCTACACATATGCATTACATGAAGAAGGGATGACAAGCCCCATTTCATAACACATATTATGTAATGCATAAGAAGAGATGTGAAGCTCCCCCTACACACGTGTACTATATAAAGAAGAGTTGTCAAGCCCTTCAATACACAATACACTCAATATGAATCTATATGTAGAAGAGATGTTAAGCTCTCCTTGCATATAAGAAATACAAATCAATAAAATGTTTTTTTTAATTTTTCTTAAACAAAATTTTTAAAGGTATCAGAGCTTTTGTAAAACAAACAAATTTTAAGATACCAAATTGAAAGTAATCATTTTTGTAAAACATATTGATACTAATTGACATTTAACAATTATGAAGTTGAAACATATTGATACCAATAGTAAACATAATGATCAAAAATTTTATTTTTCATCATAAACTTTGTGCTTTTAGAAATGAGAACCAATTGTAAGTTAGGCACATGAAAATCATATATATGTATGAAATGAGTATACCAATTGAAATTGATACATACATATATAAGAAAACAAAATATGAGTATATACAAAAATTATCAATTTAGATACCAATTGAAAGAGTCCAATGATACCAATTGACATAACAATAAGATCAAGTGTATATCTCATAGCCTACCACCCTTCATATGCTCAAGATAGAAGATTTTCAATGAAGCATATAAGGCATAATCGCCCATCCATCCTCCCATCGATGGTAGGGGTTTTCAAAAATAGATTTGAAAAATAAGCTTTGCTTGAAAAACTCTACCAAATGAAGAACAATAACTAGTTAAAATAATTTTTGATAAACTAGTTAAGAATCCTTCAAGCAAGGAATAAGGTAAAAATATTTCTCATGAAACACAAGTAAATCACATGGCACTAAAACACTCTAATATCCATAAAGTCCATAAAATTTTCAAAAGAGGTGAGTGCACTAGTGTTATGTGGAACATGGTATCATGAAAATGTCAATAAAGCTCAATATTCCTTTAAATCATAAATTTTAAAACATGAAAATCATCACAAATTTTTCATTCATTTTTCTTTAAAAAAATAAATTTCAAGGTATATGTATGTTTTGACAACACAAAAAGTATACATACATATCCCTTAAACACAATTGAGTCCATATAAATAGATTTGCATTAAAGGCAAATGACTAAGGAGGTATACATGTATATCTTAAAGTTTGCAAAATACACATATACATGAAATGAAAGCACATGATCTTAACACAAATCCAAAATGGGAATACAAGTTTAAAATGTAAGGATCATCAAAACCAAGCAATACAAGCACATTTCATGGGTTCAAATAAGTATTCAAGCACAAATATAAATAGATTATTTGTGGCCCACGATATGTATAAGTATAAATCCTAGTGTTGACAAAAACTAACATATAAACTAATATTCAAATCATGAAGCATCAAATTTTGAGAAAAATAGAATCATGTGTCAATCTCAAAAACTATTTGAAGAATAAATAACTAGTATAAATTGTTTTTGAAAAAACTAGTTAAAGATCCTTCAAATATATCAAATTTTATGTTTTTCATGAAACATACTAAGTACATAAAAGTTCAAGCACTCATAGTCCATAAAACTCAAAATTATCTTGAAAAGTAAAAGATGAGTGTTCAAAGGTTATGTAAATAGCTTTTTCATGAAAATAGACAATGAAGCATGAATCTTATTTTATCAAAACAAAACATGAAAATTTTATTTTTCATCTTAAAAACAAATCATGAAATTTTTTTTATCTTAAAATAAACTTCTAGGTATATGTATGATTCATCCAATCCTAACAATACACATACATATCCCAAACATAAAAGAGTTTATCAAATGTATTTGCATGAAGGCAAGAGACTCACGGGTATACATGTATATTTATTAGATTTGAATTAAAAATACATATACATGAAGTAAAGCATAAAAATAGGCAAAACATGTAGAAAAGAGAATCATCAAAACTAGTCTATACATATGCATATAGTGGATACAAATGAGCATGAAGTTCAAATATATATGAGTCAATTGTAGTTCACTATTCATATATGTATAAATGCAAGTTTGACACATTCTACATCTAAGCATGTAAATACCACATGAAGCACATTAAATCATAAAACATGAACATGCTATGAATATTATGAATGAACAAGCAAGATCATAAAAAATAGGAGTTTTAGAGATTGTTACCAACTCCAAAGCTCCAAGTTTGGTGGTCTTTCCCACCAAAACCTCCTTATAGCGATGCATCCATATATGTGTCCATCAAGTCCAAGTGCATCCACTACCAAGGCACCGATCCTCTCACGTTTTGTGAGAGCCCTCATCTACATCAAAAGCAAATGGTGGGGGTTTTGGTACCCATATTTTCTTGGGTCCTTTGGGGTTAGTCTTGTAAGGAACCCAAAAATTTTTATTATTAGCAAAATTAACATGATGCAACTTGTCATAACAAAATTTTACTAAATGGCCTTTGCGGCCACAATGTGTACATACGTACACCTTAGTATGCATATGAATGTGAGGGTGATCATGGCGTGCAAAGTGTGCATATGCATGATGATGTGCATGAACATGTGGAGTTTGTTTCTTGAAAAACAAGGACTCCAATCTAGAGTGGTTAAATGCACATGAGCTCAAAGTAGAGCTCAAACTATCTATTTATTTTTCAAATTCTTAATCTCACTATCATCAATGGTAGCATGTAAAGAGTAGTGAGAAATAGAATCTTCTTTTTCAAAAATTTTCTTCTTCAAAGAAGTGTTTTCATTTAAAACAATTTCTTTTTGTTTTTCCACCAAAGCAATTTTATTTTTCAAAGTTGTTTTTCCTTCACAAAGATTATTTAATTTTGAAAACAAGGAAACATTCTCATTTTTCAAATCTTCCTTTTCTTTTTCTAAACATGCAATTTTATTTTTAAAAGAATCATTTTCTATATGCATGCACTCAAAATTCTTTTTCAAATTTTTATTTTCCTTTTTAATCATGTCATATTTCTCAAGAAATAGTTGACAAAAAGTAGATAGCTCATCATATGACATGTCCTCATCATCGGATTCGGAGTTTACCTCAAGGGGTTATCCCCTTGGACCATGTAGCACATGTTGGAGGTGTTGCTTCCAACGTCCGAATCGCTCCCCGCATAGTATTGATCTTTTTCGCCAAGGGAGAGGAGGGTGTTCCAAACTACAAAAGTCGATTCAATGTTGAAACCCTAGATAAATATTCATCATTTAGGGTTGACTTTAAAGCATGAATGGCCTTTACATTAGCCTCAATGTACTTGCTATTATTAACATATGAATCATTAGTGGTAGTAAGATAAACATGAATGCCTAAGGTTTTGAGGTATAAGGACATCTTCACCTTCCATATGTGAATGTTAAGGATGTCAAAAGTGGGAGGTGACATGAAGTCCATGGTGTGTGTACAAATATTGTGATTAGCCTAAAAATGAGGATCTTTTACTCTAGGTTGTTAGACCAAATCAGAGTACCATGCTCTGATACCAATTGAAGGTTCACCTAGAGTGGGGGTGAATAGGTGAAGGCTAATCTATTGGTCACTTAATGATGAATGATGCGGAAGCTAAAAGCAATTGTGACCTAATTAAATCTTTTACACTAAACACTATGTATAACACAAGAGTGTTGCCGAATTCCCCGTGAAGGGCTCTGGACAAACTCCTCTAGATTTCCCTTGAATGGGTTAAGGTGCCGTGTTGGCTCTCTTGGTTGAATACAAGTGTTAGTAACAATCCCAAGCAAGTATATCAAAATGAGCACAAGGAATATATCATGCATATAAAGATTGACAATAAAAGTATGCAAGATATAAGCAAGAGACAAAGAGAGAGAGAGAGAGTGAGCAATCGCAAACACAAAGGGTTTGTTTCGAGGTTCGAGCACACTTGCTCTACATCCCCGCCTTCGACACATGAAGGATTTTCACTATGCAAGATCCCAATGGATCTCTCCTCGGTGCCGCAACACCTACAAGCCCTCGGACTCCCTAGTCCTGTACACACGCAAGCCCCACAAGCTTGCCGAGGCCGCACCTCAAACCATCGAGTTCACACAAGAACTCTAAACCACCGCGAGCACACTTGCCCGCCTCCTCAAAGGAACAAAGAAAAGATCTTTGGTGATCACAACACTTTGATCACCTAAAAACAATCTCACTACAACACTCCTATAGGTAGATATAGTAATGGAAAGCTCAAGTGTTTGTGTGAGAAAACAAGGATGAAAGCTATGGTGAAAAACTCAAAGAATCACTTAAAACACTCTTGATAAAATCTTCCCTTTAGATTGGAAGTATTTTCTCTCAAATATGTGGAGAAAACTCTTTTAAAAGGAGTGAGAAAAACTGGCTCAAAGCTCTCCTAAAATCTTGCTGAAAACAGTCCACAAACCCCCAAATTTATAGGCTGTCAAAAACTAGCCGTTGGGGTTCTGTCAGACCTGCCGGTCGACCCGTCCGGTCGACCGCCAACGGTCAAAAATCCGACCGTTGGAGCCACGGTCGACCGCCCGGGTCGACCAAGCCACTGGAGCAGAGAGTAAAACTCTCTGTCGGTCAACCCATACGGTCGGCCGAAATTTCCAGAGAGCAGAGCTCTCTGGATCGGTCGACCGGCACGGTCGGCCGTCCTCCAGTGCACAAAGGCGTGCACGTCTGTGCACGTCGGTCGACCCAACCGGTCGACCGACTTCAGTGTTAGTCGACTATAAAGGAAGCAAGTCGACTTATCTGAAGCTTAAAACAGAAAACTGGGATTTAAAACTTGGTCTTTTTGGTTGAAATAAAATCCCATAAATATATAAAAATCTACAAAAATAGTTTAACTAATATACTTTGATATACAAACATGCTTGCACAAAATCAAGGCATGTTATAAAAGATTGGACTATTTTTGTAACTTGAAAATATTTGGCTCATGATAAAAACTTGTTTTTCCAAAACAATATTTTTTCAAAACATGTTTTTTCCAAATCTTCATCAAATACAAAAACAAGATATACTTTTAAAGTATAGTGTGTATGGATACGATCCACTACACAATCATGATGAAATATCTATGTTTTTGGCATTAAGCTCTAAACTTGATTTTGGTCAAAAGATATGTAAACATGAAAACCAAAATCAACAAAACACTTGAAATCTTTACTTGAATACATGTTTAGATTTTGGTTAAAATTCTTTTATGAAAACAATTCTATCAAGAGTGTGTGTGTATATGTACTTGAGCAATCCACCACTATTCTATCCTTTACATTTTATCTAAAAACAAAATCTTCTAAAAACTAAATCTTATACCTAGACACAAGTCTTGATCTTGAAGTCTTCCCTTGAAGTCTTCTCATCTTCTTGACTTGGTCCAAACTCGATCCAAAAACTCCTTGGATCACACCGTGCTACCTCCAAATCTTGACATTTTATCCTTTGTTGAGCTATGCACCTACTAAGATCTTGATAATGAATCTGTCACTAATTAAATACAAGATCATTAGTAAACATAACTACATGAGTTGATCATCATCAAAACTAGGGTGATAGGCCTTTGGGCCAACACAAATATCACCTATAATTCGATGCGTATAAGTTTTGACAAGTCCTGTAAAAGTTGAAGAGTTTTTTGGGCTTTTTGAAGGTGGATGATATGTCGGCTTTAGGACTTTTTAACAAACTTAAAGAGGTGGAAACTCTTGACTTGATATTAAAAATATAAGAGGGCAATGATATGATAATGGTTCTAACATGAGAGTAAAATATGGAGTGTCAAAAAGATTATTAGAATTAAATCGTAGAGCTTTTCACACCGTGTAGTTTTCATAGTCTTAACCTTGTGTTATGTGATATGGCTAACTCTTGTTTTAAAGCAGGATGTTTTTTTGAAGTTATTCAACGCATATATGTATTATTTCATCATCAACATAGCGATGGCAAATTTTTAAAGATAATGTGTCAGGTTGCACGGTTAATTCTTTATCACAAACACATTAGGAAAGCCACGTCGAAAGTGTTAAACCTATATGATACTAAGCTCCGAAATCCAAGCAGCATTAATAATATTAGCAAATAATGCTAGTCTGAATAATAGGTCAAAAAGTGATCCGAGGGCATAGTTGAGCAAATTGAGAAGTTTGAGTTTTTATTGGGCTTATATATTTGGTACACTATTTTACCTGTTAATATTTTTAGGAAATTCTTCAAACTAAAGACAAGCAAATTGATATTGTTATAGATCGATTAAAAAACCTAGTTAGTTTCTTTGAGAAATATAGAGAAATCAAATTTAATGATGTCATGATTGAGGCTAAGGAAATCGCAGAGGCGCTAGAAGTCGAACCTATTATTCACAAAATACGCATCACTCGTAGAAAGAGACATTTCGATAAAAATGTAGATGAAGAAGTTAGACAATCATCTCTAGAATCTTTTAAAGAAAACTACTTTTTATATGTCGTAGATCAAGCCCTTTCTTCCCTCAATAGTAGGTTTGAATAATTTCAAGAATATGAACAAGTTTTTTTTATTTTTTTTCGATTTGAATAAGTTAAAATTACTTAATGTTGAAGGTTTTGAAATGTTATCTTAACCTTAAAGTTATCTAAAACATGACTTCCAATCTGATATTGATGGAAAAGATTTAGCATCCAAATTAAGAATCTTGAAAGATGTGTTACCAAAAAAAAACAACAAAAGCAATATAAGTGCTCAATTACATTAAAAAATCGGGTGATTGCTTTTTCAAATGCATGGATGCTAATAGAGTTTTGTTAACTATACCAGTAATTATAGCATCAGCTGAAAGAATCTTTTCTTAGATAATTAAAAATTATCTTCGATCGACAATGTCTCAAAAAATATTAAATAGTTTAGCTATTTTATTTATTAAAAAGGAAATGATTGATAGGCTTGGATATGAGAGCATAATTAACAATTTATGCAGTTAAAAAGTTAGAAGAACATTTTAGAATTAATCGTGACGTAATTTGTAAAAAAATTTATGAAGGGCCCCAATCTGGAATCTCGCTTAGGGGCCCGTTATCCTAGGGCCGGCCCTGTTCCTGTCATTTTATTTTTCGCTTTATGCCATTGCTTTCAATAGAGTAGTCTAGGAGTAAATCACTTGTCTTTATTAGTCCAAGAACCAAATTGTACTCCTTTAGAAAAAACCTAAAAGAAACCTAACTCGCAACCAATTCACCCCCGTGAGACCGTGCAAGTGTCCCCTTATACTGCTTCTGTTGTTATCTCAACCAACACGTGTGACTAGTCAGGGGAGATACCTTGACAGGACTGTAGTACATGCAAGTGAGAAAAAGAAAGAAGCGGGATGTGTCTTCACAACACGAGATAGTTCTACGACCTCACGAGAGAGTATCAAGTGCTTTTATAGTAGCACAGGAAAACAGCTATAACCTTGACCGCTATTGCTACTGTAACTGTTAAAGAGGCAAAGTTAGTGAACTTGGGGTTAGAAATGAAAAACTCACCATTTCCTTGATGATCTGAAGGTTTACTGTATAAGAGGATTGGAAAGCAGTTTATGGCTGCAGTATGCACGAAATTGATGAAAATCACTAGTTATTATTTTTTTTGTTTAGGCTCTTTCACTATTTATTTTAGATTAGGCTCATTTTTTCTCTTTAATTAGTCTCATATCGGTTATGATGAGAGTTGGTTTTTATATGAAGTCTTATAGTTCAGTTATGTTGAGAATTAAAACTTTTGTATTGCAAATATTATTTTGTATATGAATCTTGGCATGATGATGTGCTGAGTGGGAGAGCGTTTTCCTTGGTGTTAAAGCCAAAACTAATATTATCCCCTTAAAAATCCTAATTTCTTTCGCTTTTCTTCTTCCCCAATCTGTTTTACATCAGTTTGGTATCAGAGATAAAATCTAGATATTTTCTTTTTTCACAATAAATCTTCTACTTCCACAAAACCATAGCCTCCTCCTCTACAAAATCCTAGATCCTTCTTTGCCTTATGTCTTCTCTAGTTTCAAAAAAAAAAAAAGAAATCTAAAATCCCAGATCGGATTCAAACTAAAGAAAAGAAAAGAAAATAAAAAGACGATTATTCATTGTCTTCTTCCCAAACTCCCCTCCTAGCAAACCCAACTCCGTCGATCTTCATCACAGCGCTACCTCCATCTCTCTGCCACGATACCGCCACCACCATTTGTCACCTCATCGTGCCCACCGACGACCTCATCACTAGCAGATCTCACCGCCCAGGTCTCTTTGCCACATACCCCTCAGATCGCCGTCGACTGTCTCAGATCGCTATCATCATTCCTGTCGCTCCCAGTTCACCGATGACACCCACTAGAGCTCTGCAGGACCACCCTCCTCTAACCTAATCACCAGTAGCAAGAATCCACCCTCGTCGCCAATCGTCATCGATCAGATCATCGCTGTCAGAAGTCACCGCCAGAAGTCGCCGCCAAATCCGCCACAGGGCCTTCGCCGCCTACAGAACCTAGGGTGATCAAGGAGAAAAGAAAAGGAGAAACGAGTGTGGGTTTAATTATCATACCTGAATCCAATTTAGTGTTGGGTTTAAGTTATCAAACCCGCAAAGAGACCCGATCCGCCAAGTCATTACTGATGTCAGTGGCTCATGTGTTGATGTCATCAGCTCAGACTGAGCTGCACTCGAGCTGAGTATAGTTGCCATTGTCATCATCGAGCCGAAGCTGACGTCATCAGCTCATTTCTGAGCTGCACTGCTCTTGTAGCAGTACAATGATGTTTCAGAGTCCATTTCAGGCCCGTTCAGAGTTCGATTCGAGTTTCGTCTGAAGAGTTGGGTCCGCAGTAGAGTCTCAGAGATGCTAGAATATTTTGCAGCTTTTGGTCAACATATCCAGCTTCTACAGGCCGTTATTTGGAGACCCTATTCGGTATCGATGTTTTTTCAAGCGCCTTCAGGTTTATTCTAAACTCACCTCTGACCTTCCACTATTGTGACATTTTGCATGTCTCTTGTGTATCTGTGGTGATTATTAGTTGTAATTATTGCTGCTATTTACCTATATTGATGCATGTTTGCATATCTACTTTTAGGATCTATTCTCTGCATATTCATCTTAAGGACCATTAGAAAAATAAATTCGTTTGATCATATAGTGCACACATATAGTGATACTTAGGAGGTTGTTTGCATCCATGTAATTGTCTCTATTGCATTCGCATCCTTAGATAATGTCTGATCCTTCCTAGTGGTAGAACATATCAATCTGATCTTCTCGATATGGAGGGTAAACTAGATCTAATTCTTAAAGAGCTCCAAGACTTAAAACTTAGGGTAGAAGTGTTAGAAAATAAAAATGAGAGCTCTAGAGATGACACTCAAGATAAAAGAGAAGAGAACACCAATAGACATAGGTGGCGTGTTGGCCCAAGGTTACAATCACCCGGTTGTTAAGTTTTGATGATTACAAAACATATATAGTTATTTGTATAATCATTTTTTTTTGTGTTTAAGTATGTTTCAGGATTCTAAGGATTCAAGATTTCTTCTTCCCTAAAGGAAGGTATTTTTGACTAAAAATTGATTCATTTCGGGTTCCAGAATTCAAGCTATTTCAACATCGCATATGGAGAAGCCCATTTGAAGACCTTGTTGTCACCTAAAACCTTTGTAAGAATTAGCTTGTTAAAGAATGTGGTTATGATAAGTTGGCTCAAGAAAACACACACTTTCATTTTTCAAAATACGGTTTTTGTTTTGGTTAATTGATTTAGGTGCATGTCTTGATGGTTATACATGACTCAAATTATTTTATATTTTTACATCTTGTTTATATCATGTATACCAACCCTTATACATGCTACTTAATCATAATAGCCTTACAAAATTATTTTAAAATTTTTTCAAAGTTCAAAATTTTTCCTATAAAAATCCTGTTTCAGGCCCAACGATCGACCGGGCAGTCGACCGGCTCTAGTTCAGGCCTGATTGGTCGACCTCACCGGTCAACCGGGCCCTGTGGTCTTGCCGTGCACATTTGTGCATGTCTGCCGGTCGACCGAACCGGTCGACCGACTGAAAGACCCTTACTCTCGGGTTTAGTCGGTCGACCGGGCTAGTCGACCGACAGAACAAAGAGATCATTTTTATTTAGCCTTCAGTCGACCGAGTCCAACGGCTAGTTTCCTAGTTAGATTGCCGGTCGACCGGGCCGGTCGAACAACAGCCGCTAGCAGCCCCAACAGGTAGTTTTCTGAGTTTTGATCATTGGATTTGATTATGATGTTTTAGTTAGCTATCTCTGAAATTTTGGAGGCTATTTCCTGACCTATTAAACTAGTTATAATGATGATTAGATCTCCTCTAATCCCTATAAAAAGATGGCATTGGTCACTTGTGAAAATCAAGAAATATACCCATTGTTTAGTGTTTCAAAAAGAGAAGAAAAGTTTTTTCAAAACTCTCAATTCTAAAGTGCATTCTTGGTCAAAGTTTTTCAGTTGTTTTAAAGATTTTTCTTACTCTTTTCAACTGAATTTTTCTCACTACACTTCTTGAGCCAAAAATCATTCCCATTGTATAAGGAGTTGTAAGAGAGAAGTGTGTGGTCCTTTTTGATCACTTTGTTACTTGTAATTCTTTGTGTTGAGATCCCTCTTGTGTAGAGGTTGGATTGGTGGGAGTTCGATACTCCGGTCTTGTGTAGACCTTTTGTAATTTCCTCGGTGGATATAGTGAAAATCCTTCACGGTGGTGAAGGCGGGGACGTAGAGCGGTGGCTCGAACCTCGAAACAAATTCATTGTGTTTGCGATTGGTTTCCTTATTATTTTTCATTACTTTACATTTATATCTTGTGATACCTCTTGCTTGCACTTCATTATTGCATACATTTCATTACTTGCATTTTTTGGTCTTTACTCATCTCCACAAGAAAGCAATTACGCGCCTCAACTCATAATCTAGAGGAATCAAAGAGGAGAAGTTCTAGAGCCCTTCACGAGGAATTCGGCTTCAATTTCTTGTTTTGAGTGACCGATTGCATCATACTTTCATACTTGTTTAAAAAGATCATTAGATTAGCATTAACACCTATTCACCCCCCCCTCTAGGTGTTTTTCAATTGGTATCAGAGCTTTGGTCTCTAAGCTCTTGCCTTAACAACCTTAGAGAGATCCTATATTGCTAATCACTCTATTCATTTTTCATCCTCATACACTTAGTAAAAATGGCTGAAGGAATTAAAACCCCACCCAAGTTTGATGGCCTTAACTTTCCCATATGGAAGGTTAAGATGACTGTGTTTTTACAATCCTTAGGGATCCGGGTTGCGAAGGCGGTGATCAAGCCTTTTAGTGCACCCCCTGGTGATGAGGACACTTGGTCCGATATTGCCACAAAAGAGTTTGATGCTAATGCTAGGGCACACTATGCCTTACTTCAAGCTCTTAATGACGATGATATTTCTAGAGTCATTCATTGCAAATCCGCACATGAGATTTGGACTCACTTACTTGTCACTCATGAGGGGACTTCACAAGTAAAGAGGGCAAAAATTGACCTTCTTCTTTCCCAATATGAAAATTTTTCTTTGCAAGAGAATGAAACCATAGATGATATGGTTACTAAATTTACAAAGATTACTAATGGACTTTCTTCTTTAGGTGACGACATTGACAACGACCAAAAAGTGAGGAAGATCATCCGTGCACTCCCTCCATCTTGGGAAGTCAAAGCCACTACTTTTAAGGAGCTCAATGACAAGGAAGAAATGGAGCTTATAGGTCTCATTGGGAATCTCAAGACCCATGAGATGGAAAGAAAAGCAAGAGATGAGATGGCTCCTCCCAAGAAGAAAGCTATTGCCTTCAAGAGTTCTTCCACCTACTCCGACGACGATGATGAAGAAGAGGATGATGAGGATCTTTCTCTTCTTGTAAAGAACGTTTGGAGAATATACAACAAGGCAAAGTTCCAAAATAGAAGGAGATGGCAAGGTAAAGAAGAGAAGAAAATCATTTGCTTCAATTGCCGGAAGCTGGGTCATATTGTTGCGGAATGCCCGAAAACAAAAGCAAACCCTCCACCTCCAAGAAGCCGTACAAAAAGAAAGATTTAAAGGCTACTTGGGATTCGGAGAGTGAATCCGATGAGGAAGTCGACATCGCCAACATGTGCTTCATGGCAAATGAAAGCACAAGCAAGGTAACTCCCGATATATCTATTGATTGTGAGCTTTCTATAGATGAACTAGGAGAAGCTTTTGAAGAACTATCTCATAACTATGATTTTCTCAAAAAGAAATACTTGAAAATGAAAAAGGAAAATGAATCCCTCAACCACAAGGTTTTCATTCTTACAAAAGAAAAAGATGAATTGTTTTCTACTCTATCTTCTACACAAAAGGATTTTGATAACTGTAAAATTTCTTACAAAGGTAAATTTTCACAAATTGATGAAAATGAAATTTTCATGCTAAAAGAGAAAATTGATTCACTAGGAGTAGTTTTCAAGAAATGTGAATTTGATAAAACTAGAAGCTATGTTTTCTAAGAAACATGTCCCAAAGAAACATTCACATGCTATTCATACTAATGCTCATAAATCACAACCTTTACATCATGCCAAGCACCCTAAACATGCTCACACTCCACACACACATCATGCATTCATGTATGGTAAAATCTTTTCATGCACATATTGTGGCCGTAAAGGTCATTTGGTTAAATTTTGCTTTGATAGGATTAATGCATCGCATAATAATGTTTGGGTTCGGAATACTAACTTTCAAGGACCCAAGAAAGTTTGGGTACCAAAGTCAACAAATTTGTTAAATGATGTAGGTATATTCCAAGGCCCAATGACGTAAAGGATTGTGGTATCTTGATAGTGGTTGCTCAAGGCACGTGACTTGGGATATCAACAACTTTGCAACCCTATCAAGATACCATGAAGGTGGCACCGTCACCTTCGGAGATGACGCCAAAGTAAAAATCATTGGTATTGGTAATGTTAAACTTGGTACATCTCCTTTAATAAAAAATGTTATTTTAGTTGATGGCCTCAAGCATAATCTCTTGAGTGTTAGTCAACTTTGTGACAAAGGTTTTGATGTTATTTTTGATAACCTAGCATGTAGAGTTATTGATAGACAATCCAATACATGTATATTTTTCAGATTTCGTGAAAATAATGTATACATGATTGACATGTCTAATTTGCTATGCAATGCTACTTGTTTGAAAGCCCTCGATGATGACTCTTGGTTGTGGCATAGGAGATTAGGCCACATTTCTTTTGACCATCTATCTAGATTAAACAACAAGGAAATGGTGAAAGGTATTCCTTACTTGAACTTTGAAAAGGACCGCATTTGCGATGCGTGCCAACTTGAGAAACAAGCCAAGTCCTCTTTCAAGTCAATCAAGGATATCATGACATCACGACCCTTGGAGTTGATCCATATGGATTTGTTTGGTCCTACTCAAACCAAAAGTCTAAGTGGGAATCGTTTTGCTTTTGTTTTAGTTGATGATTTCTCACGTTTTACTTGGGTTTTCTTTTTAGAACACAAAAATCAAGCCTTTTCATATTTTCAAGCCTTTAAGAAAAGAGTTGAAAAGGAAAAAGATTCTTCTATTTTAAGAATAAGAAGTGATAGAGGTGGTGAATTCAATAACCAACCCTTTACCACTTTTTTTGAAGAACATGGAATTAAGCATGAACTATCTTGTCCTAGAACTCCACAACAAAATGGAGTCGTTGAGAGGAAAAATCGTACATTATAAGAGATGGCTAGGACAATGATAAATGAATATGGTCTCCCTCATTATCTATGGGCCGAGGCCGTTAACACATCTTGCTACATATCAAATAGAGTTTTCTTATACAAAAACATTTCAAAAATAACTTTTGAGATCTATCTTTCTAGAAAGCCAAATGTTTCATACTTTAAAGTTTTTGGTTGTAAATGTTTTGTTTTGAATACTAAAGATAATTTAGGTAAATTTGATATAAAGTCCTATGAAGCAATTTTTGTTGGTTACTCTAATACTAGTAAAACTTATAGAGTTTTCAATAAGTCATCCTTGACTATTGAAGAATCCATACATGTAAAGTTTGAGGAATCTAATATGTTTGTTAAAAATGTTATAAAAATAGATTCCCTAAATGAAGACATGGAGAGAACTACTTTGAAGGACTCACCTACTCTTGAAGACATCTAAAGGATGATGAAGGAAATGAAGTTCAAGAAAATGAGGTTCAAGGAAATGAAATTCAAGAAGTTGAAGTGGAGACTACTCAACCACTTCCAAAAGATTGGAGATACAATCCACATCATCCTAAGGATCTTATTATAAGTGAAGTATCAAAAGGGGTAATTACTCGTTCTAAACTTCATGATCTTTGTGGGCACTATGCATTTATTTCTCACCTTGAACCAAAGAACATCCTCGAAGCCGAGGGCGACTCATATTGGTTGCTAGCCATGCAAGATGAGCTCAATCAATTCGAGCGCAACGAAGTTTGGCATCTTGTTCCTAGGCTCCACGATAGACCAACAATTGATACTAAGTGGATCTTTAAGAACAAATTGGATGAGTCAGAAAATATTGTTAGGAATAAAGCTAGGTTAGTGGCCCAAGGTTACACTCAAGTCGAATGTATCGATTTTGAGGAAACTTTTGCACCCGTAGTACGGCTTGAAACCATACGGATGACACTTGCATTTGCTTTTTATAAAGATTTTAAACTTTTTCAAATGGATGTAAAAAGTGCTTTCTTAAATGGATTCATTGAAGAGGAGGTGTATGTTGACAACCCCTCAGGTTTGTTGATCCTACACATCCGGATTTTGTTTTCAAACTTGACAAAGCTCTTTATGGTTTAAAACAGGCCCTAGGGCTTGGTATGAGAGACTTTCCTAATTTCTAATAGTTTTAATAAAGGAAAAATAGATACTACTTTGTTTACAAAACATGTTGAAAATGATATGCTTATAGTTCAAATATATGTTGATGATATTATATTTGGTTCTACTAATGAAAATCTTTGCAAAGTTTTTGAATCATGCATGAAGGAAGAATTTGAGATGTCTATGATGGGTGAGCTTAACTATTTCCTTGGTCTCCAAATCAAGAAAAGGAAGGATGGGATCTTCAATAATCAAGCCAAGTATACGAAGGAACTTATTAAGAGATTTGGGCTTGAAGGGGCTAAGACAAGCAAAACTCCCATGGCTACCACCACAAAGCTTGACAAGGATGAATAAGGTACAAGTGTAGACATTAAGTTTTATCGTAGCATGATTGGCAGCTTGTTATATTTAACGGCTAGTAGGCCTGACATTATGTTTTGTGTATGTCTTTGTGCTCGATTTCAATCGTGTCCTAAAGAGTCCCATTTGATTGCGGTAAAACGTATTATTAGATACCTTAAGGGCACAATTGAAATGGGTTTGTGGTATCTAAAGACCGGATAATTTTTCATGATGAGTTTTTCGGATGCCGACTATGCGGGTTGTAGAGTGGATAGGAAAAGTACAAGTGGAACATGTCAATTTCTTGGTAATTGTCTTATTTCATGGTCTTCCAAGAAGCAAAATTCGGTAGCCCTCTCAACCGCTGAGGCAGAGTATGTTGCGGCCGGAGCTTATTGTGCACAAGTTCTTTGGATGAAACATACTCTCCTTGACTATGATTTATATTTTAACCATATTAAAATATTTTATGATAATACTAGTACTATTCATATGACTAAAAATGCAAATCAACATAGTAAGACTAAGCACATTGACATTCGGTATCACTTTCTTAGAGATCATTATGAGAAAGGTGACATTGACATTGATTATGTTTCTACCAATTTTCAACTTGCCGATATTTTTACAAAACCACTAGACTATGCCAGATTTTTCTTTAGTTGTGGTGAATTGAATGTTTGTGTTATGGAATCATGAAAGTATTTTTTTAACAATGTTTACCCTTTTTGATGTATGACAAAAAGGGGGAGAAAAAGTTAACTTTTTATTATTTTGAGTTTTGAATTATGCATTTTGAGTTTTGAAAAGTTATTTTGAGTTTTAAGTAATAACAAGTTAGTTTTGAATTTTGAGTTATAAAAAGTTAGTTTTGAGTTTTGAATTTTGAGTTTTGGATTTTAAGTTATAAAAGGTTAGTTTTTTATAAGAGTTTTGAGCAATATGTTTTGAATTTCTATGCCAAAGTTCTTAGTTTCTACTTTTCATGTATATAGCCATATAGTGTGATTTGAGGGGGAGCTTCCAAGCTCCGTTCCCATGTTTTTGTTAAATAACTCATATGTTTTATCATCATCAAAAAGAGGAAGATTGTTGGCGCAAGGTTATAATCACCCGGTTGTTGAGTTTTGATGATTACAAAACATATATAGTTATTTGTACTAATCATTTTTTTTTGTTTAAGTATGTTTCAGGGTTCTAAGGATTCAAGATTTCTTTTTCCCTAAAGGAAGGTATTTTTTACTCAAGATTGATTCATTTCAGGTTTAAGGATTCAAGCTATTTCAACATCGCATATGGAGAAGCCCATTTAAAGACCTTGTAGTCACCTAGAACCCTTGTAAGAATTAGTTTGTTAAAAAATGTGGTTATGATAAGTTTGCTTAAGAAAACACACACACACTTTCATTTTTCAAAATATGATTTTTGTTTTGGTTAATTGATTTAGGTGCATGTCTTGATGGTTATACATGACTCAAATTATTTTATATTTTTACGTCTTATTTATATTATGTATACCAACCCTTATAGCATGCTACTTAATCATATAGCCTTACAAAATTATTTTGAAATTTTTTTAAAGTTTAAAAATTTTCCTATAAAAATCCTGTTTCAGGCCCAACGGTCGACCGGGCGGTCGACTGGCTCTAGTTCAGGCCTGACCGGTCGACCGGGCCTTGTGGTCTTGGCGTGCACGTTTGTGCACGTCTGCCGGTCGACCGAACCAGTCGACCGACTGAAAGACCCTTGCTCTCGGGTTTTGTCGGTCGACCGGGCCAGTCGACCGACAGAACAAAGAGATCATTTTTGTTTAGCCTCCGGTCGACCGACCGGTCGACCGAGTCCAACGGCTAGTTTCCTAGTTAGACTGCCGGTCGACCGGGCCGGTCGACCGGGCCGGTCGACCGACAGCCGCCAGCAGCCCCAACGGCTAGTTTTCTGAGTTTTGATCATTGGATTTGATTATGATGTTTTAGTCAGCTATCTCTGAAATTTTGGGGGCTATTTCCTGACCTATTAAACTAGTTATAATGATGATTAGATCTCCTCTAATCCCTATAACTAGATGGCATTGGTCACTTGTGAAAATCAAGAAATATACCCATTGTTTTGTATTTTAAAAAGAGAAGAAAAGTTCTTCAAAGCTCTCAATTCTAAAGTGCATTCTTGGTTAAAGTTTTTCAGTTGTTTTAAAGATTTTTCTTACTCTTTTCAACTGAATTTTTCTCACTACACTTCTTGAGTCAAAAATCATTCCCATTGTATAAGGAGTCATTAGAGAGAAGTGTGTGGTCCTTGTTGATCACTTTGTTACTTGTAATTCTTTGTGTTGAGATCCCTCTTGTGT
The DNA here is from genome assembly GCA_038442645.1 of Agave tequilana. NCBI lineage: Eukaryota > Viridiplantae > Streptophyta > Magnoliopsida > Asparagales > Asparagaceae > Agave > Agave tequilana. The sequence continues at coordinate 61,227 of JAVJIF010011305.1, forward strand.
AGAGGTTGGATTGGTGGGAGTTCGGTACTCCGGTCTTGTATAGACCTCTTGTAATTTCTTCGGTAGATATAGTAGAAATCCTTCACGGTGGTGAAGGCGGGGACGTAGAGCGGTAGCTCGAACCTCGAAACAAATTCATTGTGTTTGCGATTAGTTTTCTTATTGTTTTTCATTACTTTACATTTATATCTTGTGTACCTCTTGCTTGCACTTCATTATTGCATACATTTCATTACTTGCATTTTTCGGTCTTTACTCATCTCAACAAGAAAGCAATTACGCGCTTCAACTCATAATATAGAATCAAAGAGGAGAAGTTCTAGAGCCCTTCACGGAGAATTCAGCTTCAATTTCTTATTTTGAGTGACCGATTGCATCATACTTTCATACTTGTTTAAAACGAACATTAGATTAGCATTAACACCTATTCACCCCCCCTCTAGGTGTTTTTCATGGCGAAGATGACATAATTCATAGGATTAAAATAGATCCTCCCGTATTTGACGGTATGCTTGACCCGAAGATTTTTAGCGACAGAATGACATATGTAGATTAATTTTGATTGGTATAGGTTTACTAAGGAAAGTAGGATCCATTTGCTATGATGAGACTTACAGGGTCGACTAGGATTTACTGAACCTCCATAGAGAGAGTACACGAGGCATGGGGCTTCTATAGAGTCTTGAGAGGAAATGAAACAGAAACTTAAAGAAAAATACATTTTCGATTCCTATATGCATCGCCTCTTAGATAAACTGCACAGCCTTCACCAGGATAGCAGGACAGTTGACTTCGCCAGGATAGCAGGTCAGTTCATGACTACATTATCGAATTTGATGACTTAACCTTATGTTGTGAGATGCAAGAAGACTCCTACCAAGTTATATCTAGGTACTGATCTGGGTTGAGGTCAGACATCCAGCGAGCAATGTTCATTCACTCTCATAAGATAGAAACCCATAAGCAAGCTATCCAGCTAGCTTAAGACATAGAAACTTCCTTCAGATTTCTTTCAGAGAGTAGGATCATTTCTAAAGCCAGAAAGCAACCTAGCCCAAACACTCACATCACTAGAGATCCTAAGGGCAAGTCTGTGATAAGTAATTCTTCTAGAAACATCAAGGGTAGTCAGTGCTACGGTTACATTGTTGCACAGTGTCCCTCTAGAAACATTGTAGTTAGGGAAGTCGATGATGATATGATCGAGATAGTAGTTTATGAACCAACTGGCAACGCTACTGATTCTGATGATAATGTTATGGTTTTAAGCATCTATTGAGTGTAGTTAGGTGTTCATACGCAGCTGTTAGAGATGAGGACCTGCGTAGGTCTAGATTGTTCCAGACCTATATTAGACATCAGGGGAAGAATTATAAATTGATGATTTATGGGGGTAGTTAATTTGAACATCATTGCTAAGACGGCTCTTGAGAAGATAGATCTTAAGGCTGAACCACATGCCCACCCATACAACGTGAATTGGGTTGATAAGACTGCTCAATTTATTATTCAAAGTTGTCAGGTCCCTTTCACATGTCTGGATACGCGGGTCGTGTTTGGTGTGATGTTTTAGACATAGACGCTGCACGTATTTTGTTGGATAGGCCTTAATTGTATGACTTGAATGTATTTAGTCTGGATAGGTCTAACACTTATGAATTTAAATTTAAAGGAAAGAAGATAGTGAAAGTACACCCAGAGAGGGGTGAATAGGTGTAATGCTAATCAAATGCGAAAATACAATAATTAAAAATGAATAATGCAAACAATCAACTCAAATGAAGAAGTTAAGCCGGATTGCCAATTAAGGGCTTTAGAATTTCTCGTCTATATTTCTCTAGATAAGAATTGATGTGCTCAATTGCTTTCTTGATTGAAAGAGAAAAACAATGATGGAAGAGATGAATAGTAAGTGCAATAAAACTAAAAAACAAGTGCAAGTAATACAGATAAGTAAAAATACAAGTGCAAGTAAGAAAGATAGAATAGAGAAAAATAGAAAATAATTACAAACACAAGAGATTTGTTTTGAGGTTCGAGCACCAAGCTCTACGTTTCCGCTTTCACTGCATGAAGGATTTCACTATCCACAAAGGAACTTCCACAAAGAAATTTCCACAAAGAAACTATAAAGTCTACACAAGACCCGGAGTATACAACTTCAACTTTCAATCCTCTACATAAGAGATAGCACAAAGCTAATGAAATTTATAAGCTCTTTGTAAGCACAAAAGTCACAAATTCTCTCTTTACAACTTCCTAGACTTTTGAGTGGAGAAATGAAGTTTAAGAAATTTGGGTGAGAAAATTCAGTTGAGAAAATAGAACTTGAGAGTTAAAACTTGCAGAGAATGATTTTGAAGTGAGAGCTTTTAAAACTTGAAAGTAAAAACTTGTTTTTTCCTTAAAACTTTGAATTCAAAAACTTGTGTTAAAACTTGTTATCCTTAGGTATAAAACTTCTCCTACAATGACCCATATATATAGGCAGTAGGTAAAAATCATTAGAGAGTTAAACCACTCAATAAAATACTGATAAAGTCCTAATAAAGTGAAATATACCCATTTGGGAATAATACAAAACAGTTTGAAACGAGGAAAACCTCATTTTAATTCAAAATAGGCTAAATCGGTCACTGAGACTGTCGACAGTCTAATAGGGCTGTCGACAGTCCAGTGTGCAATGGCTAAATATTTGTTATTGCAGAGCTAGACTATTGATAGTGTGATACACAGCATATCAGCTGTCGATAGTCCTCTCGGACTGTCAACATAGAGCCAAAAACCATAAAATACTGAGTTACTGGAAACACTTGTCAACAATTCTCTGAAAAGAACCTGTCGATAGGCCTGTCAATAATTCAAGCCTGAGTGAAAAATAGGGATTTTGAATCTTTTTTAAAATAATTTGTGTATAGATAACTTATTCAAGTGTGTGTGATTCTTGAGCATCAATTCAACATCAGAACTTAAACACTTTAAGATATTACATAGGGTTACACTCTTTTTAAGTCATCATCAAGAGGGCTTCTTCAAAATCTACGCTTTTGATTGTCCGAGCTTGAATCCCTTCTTTGAATCAACTTGATTTCTTCAAAACCATCCTCTCGAGGAAGAATGGAACAACTTTCAATCTCTTGAACCCTGTAAGCTAATAAACACTACAACTTGATTAGTACCAAATAACTTCATGTGGTTTGTAATCATCAAAATAAAACCGGTGAGTGTACCCCCTGGCCAACATTCTCCTCTTTCTTTATGATGACAAAACACATGAGTTATTTAAGTAAACAAAATGAAGAGTTTGGAAAACTTCCCCTGAAATTATGCTTATATATCAAGTTCAATCATACATGACAAAAAGATATAGCAATAACAAGCAAGTCATATGAATATAGATATGAATTTTATAATATAGAACATTATGCATAAACGGGCCAATCTCCTTCCATGCGTCCAACAACCAATTAATAAGTATGTACGAAAGAGTAAGATACCAATGAATAAACATAAGAAATATTGAATACAAATAAGAGAATGGATAAGAGCTAATAGCATGAAAATCAATTTCAAATATATAACATAAAATAGATAAACAAATAACTCTAAACACTTCTCTTCCTTTTGGTCATATATCAAAAAGAGGGATACCAATGTTAAAAATCCAAATATGAAAATAGACATGTACATGATACAAATTGAAAGTAAAACTCAATTTAATGGAAAATTTTATGAATAAGTATGCAAAAACTCATAAAGCCAAGAAAAACTCATAAACTTAATCCATCATACAAATATTTAACTCATCACAAATGAAAGAAAATTTATTAAAGTCAAGTGGTTTAGTAAAAATATCCGCTAATTGAAAATCGATAGAAACAAAATCAATTTCAATATCTCCACTTTTAATAGTCTCTAAGAAAGTGAAATCGAATCTCTATATGCTTGATCTTACTATATTGATTTACATTCTTAGTCATATGAATAGTACTAGTATTATCACAAAATATTTTGATATGATCATAATGCAAATCATAATCAAGGGGAGTATGTTTCATCCAAAGGACTTGTGCATAACAAACTCCAACCGCAATATACTCCGCCTCGGTGGTTGAGAGAACTACGAAATTTTATTTTTTGGATGATCACGAAACAAGACAGTTTTTAAGAAATTGACAAGTCCATTAGTGCTCTTCCTATCTGCTCAACTACCAACATAGTCGGCATCTGAAAAACTCATCATTGAGAATTGTCCGGTCTTTGGATATCACAAGCTCATTCCAATAATGCCCTTAAGATACCTAATAATGTGGTTTACCGTAATCAAATGAGACTCCTTAGGACAGGATTGAAATCTAGTATATAAGCAAACACTAAACATAATATCCGACTTACTAGCCGTCAAGTAAAGGAAACTATCAATCATGCTATAATTGAGTTTAATTTCAATATTTTTATCTTGTTCATCCTTGTCAAGCTTAGTTGTGGTAGCCATGGGAGTCTTGCTAATTTTTGCTGCTTCAAGCCCAAATTTCTTGGTAAGCTCTCTTGTGTATTTGACTTGATTGACGAAAATCTTATCACTCCTTTGCTTGATTTGGAGTTCAAGAAAGTAGTTGAGCTCTCCCATGATACTCATTTCAAACAACTTCATACATGATTCAAAATACATACAAAGCTTAGATCCAAAAATGATATCAACATATATTTGTACTATCAAGATATCATTATATAAATGCTTTGTAAACAAGGTAGTGTTAACTTTTCCTTTAACAAAACCATTTTAACAAGAAAATAACTAATTCTTTCATATCAAGCTCTTGGAGCTTGTTTTAAACTATATAAAGTCTTTTCAAGTTTAAAAATAAAATCCGGATGTATAGGATCAACAAACCGGGGGGGTTGTTCAACATACACCTCTTCTTCGATAAAATCATTCAAAATGCACTTTTAACATCCATTTGAAAAGGCTTAAATCTTTGAAATAAGTAAAGGCAAGTGTCATCCGTATGGGTTTAAGTTGTTCTACAATGCAAAAGTTTCCTCAAAATCGATGCATTCAATTTAGGTGTAACATTGGGCAACTAATCTAGTTTTAGTCCTAATAATATTTCCTGACTCATCCAACTTATTCCTAAAGATCCATTTAGTAACAATAGTTGGTCTATCATACGGCCTAAGAACAAGGTGTCATACTTGGCTGCACTCAAATTGATTGAGCTCTTCTTGTATTGCAAGCAACCAGTATGAGTCACCATCGGCTTCGAGGATGCTCTTGGGCTCAATATGAGATATGAATGCAACATGCCCACAAATATCATGAAGTTTGGAGCAAGTAGTTACTCCTTTGGATGCATCACCTAAGATGAGGTATTTGGGATGACTTGTAGCATATCTCCAATCCTTTGGTAGTGGTTGAGTTGGTTCTACTTTCACTTCTTGAACTTCACCATTTTCATCATCTTTTGGTTTGTCATCTTCTTGCAATGGATAGTCCTTCAAAGAAATTTTCGCCATGTTTTCAACTAAAGAATCAATCTCTATAATATTCTTCACAGGAGCATTAGATTCCTCAAACTTAATATGCATACACTCTTTAATAGTCAAAGTTTACCTATTGAAGACTTTATAAGCCTTACTAGTATTTGAATACCCAACAATAGCTTCATAAGACTTGGCATCAAATTTACCTAGATTATCTTTGGTGTTCAAAACAAAATATTTACAACCAAAAATTCTAAAATATGACACATTTGATTTTCTCAAATAGTAAATCTCAAAAGGGTTTTAGAAGTATTTTTGCAAAAGTAAACTCTATTTGATATGTAATGTGAGATATTTACGGTCTCGGCCCACAGATATTGAGAGAGTCTGTATTCACTAATCATTGTACTATACATCTCTTGGAAAGTGTGATTCTTCCTTTCGATGATTCCATTTTGTTGAGTTTAGAACATGAAAGTTCATGTTTAATTTCATTTTCTTCACAATAAGTGATAAAGGAATGGTTGATAAATTTATCATCTCTATCACTCATAATGCGCAAACTCAGAAAATCTTTGTCTTTTTAACTCTTTTTCTAAAATATTAAAATGCGAAAAAGCTTCATCTTTATGTCCTAAAAAGAAAACTCATGTAAACCTTGAAAAATCATCAACTAAAAGAAAAATAAAGCAGTTACCACTAAGACTTTTGATTTTTGTTGGGCCAAAAAATTCATGTAAATTAACTCTAAAGGTCTAGATGTCATAATATCCTTGATTGTTTTGAAAGAGGACTTGATTTATTTCTCAAGTTGGCACACATCACAAATGCGGTCCTTTTTAAATTTCAAGTAAGGAATACCCTTCACTGAATTCTTAGAGTTAATTCGGAATAGATGATCAAATGAAACATGACCTAGTCTCCTATGCCATAACTAAGAATCTTCATTAAAAGTATTCAAACAAGTAGCATTGTATTGTAAATTAAGCATGTCAATCATATAAATATTGTTTTCACGAAAACCGAAAAGAACACAAAAAATTATTTTCTTATCTAAAATGTCACAAGTGAAATCATCAAAAATAACTTTAAAACTTTTATCATAAAGCTAAATAATGCTCAAGAGATTATGCTTAAGACCTTCAATCAAAATAATATTCTCAATTAAAGAAGATGAGCTAATCTTGATATTACCTATACCAACGATTTTACCATTTAAATCATCTCCGAAGGTGATGGTGCTACCTTCATGATACCTTGATAGGGTTACAAAGTTGTTGATATCCCATGTCATGTGTTTGAGCAACAACTATCAATGTTGTAATATCCTTAAGTTAACAATACAATATTAATATTTTAAACCTTTATTTTAATTTACTTATCATTATTATTATGGATTAATTTATTTTATAAATGTGCATAAATATATGTTTATGTATAGTAGATATAGTTTAATACTCTGTAACCACTATTATTCTAGCTTGTCATTGTCCTTAACTATCATTATGTATTGATATTTGAAAATAGATAATAATGTTTCTTTCATTGTTATTCTTTTCAATTTTTTTCCTTTAGCCGAACCCAGTAGGATCTCAAACCCAACCCAATAAGCCCATTAGCCCGTTACCCATTCAAATCTTAATAGCCTAATCCAAATCCTAACTATTAAATTCTAATCCTATCTATTTAATCCCAACCTAATCCTATATTCTATCAAAATCCTAACTAACTAGATTCTAATCCCATCATTTTTCTCCTCATTATCAATCTCACTGCCTACTCCTTTCTCCCCCCGGCAAGCCAGCCCATACACCCTCTGGAGTCATGCTCTTGCTCCTGGTCGAACTTCACAACCTTGAGCCCCTCCCCTTCCTTTCCGGTAAGTGCCAGCGGCGCCACCACACCGGCCTTGTTCTATTGGTCTTACTGTTGCAAAGGTGGAGGCTCTGGACGGGCATGCAGTCTTGCTTTCTGGAGTAGATTTAGTTGATGGCACTTTTAGTTGACGTCATGCTTATAGATTAACCTTTATCAACAGCACAGCAGGCCACGCCATACCCATGGTTGAGCCCTCTGCAGCGCACCAACAGGCCTCGCACACCCGCAACCTCCTCGAAATCAGCACCCCGAAGCCCAACGGCAGCACATCAGAGTAGCGCAGCCTCCTTGGCCTGTCCCTCATGCCGAGCACCCACCCCTCACGCAGCCCTGGCCTGCCTCCATCCATGGCTTTCTCCACTTCTCCTCCCTAGGCTAAACCCCCTTCCTCCTCTCCGTGGATCACCGTTGATCATCGTAGGCAAGCGCGAACGAACTTGCATCCTTCCTGGCGACATCCTCTAGCTGTCGACTTTCTCCGCGGCCTCCGTCCCCTCCGTCGGAACCACCATCGGCGCACCGCGAGCCTCCATTGTTTGAGTTCCTTTCCCTTCTCCTCTTGTCTCTCTCTCTCTCTTTCTGCAAACTTATGCACGGTGTGTGTGTATGTATAATTATTGGTGTAATAATGAGAATGTGTATGTGATTATAAGTTAGAGTGTATTTTAATTATATGCATGTGATTATTAATTATGCATATATGTGTTAATTGATGTTACTGTGTGTGTTTTGTGTGCGTGAGTGATTTGTGTCTGGTGTTTAATGATGTGTCTGCAAGTGTATGCATGTATGAACATGAATTTATATATTATTATATGTGTATATATATGTATGTATGCGTATCTATGTATAATTATGTGTTAGTGGGTGTGTTTTTAATTAAATGTGTAGCATGTGCATGTGTATGCATGTGTGTACAAATATGTATGTGGGGTGTGTGTGTGTGTACGGGTGTATGTTTGTGTCAGTTCACGGATTGGGTTACATGTTGCAGCTTTTTGGACCAGTTTGGTGAGATCCGGACCCGTTGCAGGAGATCGGGACCCGATTCAGATTGTTGTTCGATGTGGACCCGATACGATGGTGATTCAAAAAATGAATCATGGGATGATCCAGAGATCTGTACCGGTACGTGCAGTGAAGATTAGACGACGATTCGGTTCAAAATTCACGTCATTTCATGTGAGTGTTTGTCTATTGATCTATTTTTAATTTAAGCATTTTATCTTATCATTTCATGTGAATATGTACTGATTTCTGCATTATTTTACTCATGCCCAACTATTATTATACTGTGATGCCTTGGTACTGTTTTATTGATATGTCATTTACACTGTTATAGATTTGACCCAATATTCTAAGTATATGAGTATTAGGCATGACCTTCCTTATTGATAATGACAGGTTGATAATTGAAATGTAAATTGAGGATTAATTAAATGAGATGTTTCATTGATAAATTGGGTCTCCTATACTGGAACCGAGTACTGGGACCAAATAGTGGAGATTGACTTAGAGTTTTACTATCTTGAATATTTTGATGGACTAAATTGAAGTTGAGTTAATTTAGGGTTGGTAGCAGACCAGATTAATTAGAATAGCGAATTTTGACAGATACGTAATAAATTATTTGTTACAAATTATTATGATGTGGGAGAGTTGGATTTTGGTGATGATGAATCAATGATATATTTGATGTTTAAGGACATTTAGACTCGGTATTGTAACACTGTGATATTAGTAGTTTTCTCAGTTCATATTTAGTCATTTTACTACTTTGATTCAGATCCTGATATAATGTATTTAAATTGAAATCTGATTGAGGTTTGACAATCATTAGTTGTGATCATAGTTAGATAAGTGGATAGTTGTATGAGTTATTATCAGACTTGATTCTTTCGTATTAGAGATGAATGATCAGGGAAAAATCACGCATAAAAAGTGTATGTTTTGAAGTGAAGATTTAAAGTGTGTGTGTTTTGACTTCCTCGATACTTCCGTTATAGCATAGAGGCTAAAACGAGTCGAAATCACAAGGACGGGAGGCGATAGAAGCTTTACTGGTTGGTTCACGTATGTATTAAAGACTCTTCAAAGTTTTAAAGAATAAAAAGAAAAGAAAACAAAGAATAAAAAAGAGAAGTACGGTGAAATACAAAGAAATGAGAAACATAGAAAAGAATATGTTTGTGATTTTTGATATATACAAAACAAAGTGAAAAGGAAAGAAAACTCATGGCTACTAACTACTAATGGCGCCACTAATATGTTAGCCTCTTAGTGATAGTTGCCTCATATGTATCCTTGGCAATCACTAGTCCTTGGTTCAAGAGCGTTACAAAACATGACCCATATGTAACTCATCACATCCCAACTTAACAAAACAAGTTCAAGCTACACTTAAACCATCAAAACTAAAAGTAAGCATGGAGTAAAGTAATGTTAGCTTATTAGAGAGTTAGGAAGTCAAAGTGTTAGATCCATCATCATGAGCCATCAATGGCTCTTGCAAGAGTAAGGCCAAGTAGAGGCTATTAGATTCATGTGGATTATCAAATAAGAAGTTAAACTAGTTAGTGGTTAGTAGTTAGTTGCCATGAGAGAAAAGTTAGCTACACATATAAAAAGAGTTAGATAGAAAATAAAGAGAGGTAAAGAGAGCACATTTCATAGCTTGTCACCTTCTATTACAAGCACTCTTGTATTTCACTCATGTATCACTCTCTCTCCTATCACAAGATCTAAAACAAAATGGAAAATACAAAGAGGTAGAAGAAGAACTAACCTAACCTAAACTAAACTACAACATGAAGAAGAAAACTACCTAAAACTACACTACTATCTGGATATCTCCCTATTCAGAGCACAAAGGGGGTATTTATAGGCGAAAGAGGCACCAAAGGGTCTGTACGGAGCCGCGCGTCGGATCTCGACGCGCAGCTCCACAAGATTGTCACAAAAATGTAGCATTTGCCGTGTTTCCGCGGTAATACTTGGGAGGCGCCTGCTACGCGCTTCCCGGATGTCCCCCTGTCGGATGTACTTACTAGTTTTCAGATTTGGTCTCCTAGTTTTGACGAAATTACCCTCCAAAGTCAATGGTTATCTTTATAGGCCTTTAATCACCATTATAGGCCTTTAATCACGAATTAAATGGTGATTTAGGGTCTTCTTCTTCATTGCACACCTTGGACCTAGAAACATGCAAGAGTGGTGTTTATTAGCAGAATTTAATATGAAATAAATGTGAAGATGTAGTATAAAATATGCAGTTTTAGAGACTAATCATACCCCGACACTTATCTTTTGCTCGTCCCGAGCAAAACAAAAAACTAAAGGAATTATTACACCACTTTCGCAGGTGACGCGATTGCACTAAGCATGTGCAACAAGCCGTTAAACCTCTAAGTTTCCCCTAGAGGAGGAGTTTTGTCTCCTGAGGGTTTTCAGAGGATTACACCCACAAAATCTATAAAGAAAATCAAATATTAGTATTTTGAAAATGCATTTTTGAAATAGAGAAAAGTGTTGAAGAATTTTGTGAAAATATAAGTGATCCAAGGTCATAGGTTAACCAGAAATTAATCTTGCTTAAACTAAGTCCAAATGTAAAATCTTGTTATAAATTAAATGTAAGAATTTAAAATTGAATTGACTCTTTGATCTTTCATAAAACTCTTAGAAAAATATTCACTTCGTGAACAGTGAAGGTTTTTGGATATCGACTCTAACTTTCGTGCCATTTATTTATATTATTATATATATATATTTCTTCTTCTTGTTTTTTTCTTCCCTTAATTTTCTTAAGTTTTCTTATTTACCTGAATAGTGAGCCTTTAGCCGGTGACTCCCAAACCAGATGATCTTAGGGCACCAGATGAGAAAATATCCCTCGGACTTAAGGACTCGAGTAAACAAGGCCACAAAACTAAAGGGGATTATTTATTTTTGTCCACCGTTTTAGGTGTGAATAATCATGCTTCTTGAGATATAATTACCCAACTTCAATAAGTGATTTTTATTATCATCATTTTTTTCTTTATTTATATATATATATATATATTATGGCATTTTCAGTCTTCTTTTCAATCCCAAAAATTGTGTAAGTGTGAAGTACATAAATCTAAGGCAAAAAAAATTCAAGGTCAGATTATTTTTTCAATTTTACTTTCTTATCCTAAAATTTAAACAAGATCTATTATTTTAACTTCGTTTAAAAATTCATAATTTTAGATCTTCCTAATCCCCAAGATAATCTTAATTTTCTTAAAATAAATCAAAACTATTTTTCTTAATTCAAAAGTTTTGTAAAAAGAAAAGAAAAAGTTTTTATACAAAAGAAAATTTTAAAAAGTTCCTAAAAAGAAGTATAAAAGAAACAAAATGTAAAACTAACTATGTTAGTAAACCCTCCCCCACATTTATCTCATGGATTGTCCTCAATGCATCGTGAATGTGTATATACATGAAACAAATAGAGAGGGAAGAAAGATTACCTCATGGTGGTAGCTCCGGCGGTAGTCTGATTGGGTCAAGCATAACTACCCAATCAAGATTCAAAGGTGGTTCACGGAGCCCACCTTTATTAACCTCTATTTTATTAACATATTTAGACTTCCTAATTTTAATAGGATCATGCAAGATCCTATCATGAAAATTATTCCCTTTACATGACCAATCTTGGAAGAAGATCACTGAGTTATTTTGGTCAATACCTTGGTCCAACAATAGAAGGTGGTCTTGAGAAATGGATGATTTGGGTTTTGAAATGAAGAGTTCGGGAACCAATACTAATGCGAAAAATCAACTTTGACTTCAAGAGTCAGTTTAGGTTTAAGAGTTGAGTCCAAATCAAAGAATTGAATTTCACATGCTATTCCCATCAATGAAGTGTGACTATCCAAAAAGAAATGGTTCAGTTTCTAAATCCATAGGTACATAAATCAATGTTGGCTCGGACAATGGGTCCAATTTGGGTAAGGATGTCGAAGTCAACATCGAATCAAAGAGTGGAATTGAATCACAAAGTTGTAGGTTGGGTTCACATTCATATTCAAGTTCAATTTCATTGCAATGGAAACTTACTAATTTGTCAATGGGTTGATATTGGTTAAGTTCAAGGTTTTGTGGTGAAATTGAATCGTGGTCAAAGCCTTCAAGATTCTATGATTTTTTATTTTCATCAATATAATTAGAAGTGGTAGGGAGAGTTTCCTCATTTCTATACATGTTTTCCAAACGACTAAGTCTGGCTTCTATCATATTGAAAGGATCGTTTTGAAATTGAATCATGGATTTCATACTCTTTTCTAAGTCGGTATGTTCTTGTGGGACATAGAAAATGGAGTAAGGATCTTGAATTTGAAAACTTTAATGGGATTTTGAGTCCTCTAGATGTTGAATTCGTTGCTCGAGTTCTTCTAAGGCTTCCATTCTCTTTTTCAAGTTAATTGGTTCTTCTAATGGTTGTTCGGGGGAAGGAGTATATGAAGCTGGATGTTGGTAAGGTGGTTGACCATAATACTCGGGGGAGTTGTAACCCCACTGACTCGGTGGAGAGTGGTGATGATTATTCCAGTCTTATTCATAATATTGGGACTGGGGCACATATTGAGTCGGATAATCCCAATTCAGCATATACGGTGGGTTTATGTTGTACATAGCCGGGTTGGAATTATCCGAGTCAAAAGAGGTCAAAGTGAAATATGAATTCACATTTGAATGGAGAAAATTGTGGTTGTTGAAATCCATATCACAATTTACAAAAAAAAAGAAAACAAACAAATAAATAAAGAAAGAAAAAGAAAAAGAAAACAATCCTATGCTAGGGTTGACTTAGACCTAGACGACTCTTGACTGGTTAGACTATCCACGAGGGGTATATTGTCAGAAACTGACCACAAGTTAATCAGCCAGGTAGGGACAAGATCAGTGGGAGGTATCCGTGCCGGAGCAACGGGCCTAATTATACCAAACCACTATTCTTCGATGTTTCGCCTCTCAATCCCCAACCTTAGACACCAATTTGACAAGAGTCAACTTCTAACAACTTTCTCCTTAGATTAATGTCTTAAATGAGTCTGAGATGTCCCTAGGGGCTAACGTCTAGCAATTTTTATTAGGCTTGGGTTGTGTGAGTGGGGAGGTGATTGTTGGGCTAAGGGAGGGTAATGACTTCCCCACCTTATGTTGTCTAGGGTTTTGCCCTTAAGTTAAATTCGTGCAAGTGTGCAATATAGATAAGAATGAACACACAAGAGAGTAAATCACCCACGCATTTGTCCTAACTATATGCTATGCAATATGTACACTTCCTATCAATATACAATAACATAAGAATAAAATACAGTATATTGGAATAAAAATTGACACGTGCCTAGATGCAAATGTCTAAACTATTTTAAAGCATCCAATTACCATATTTTAATTCTTAAAATTATTTACAGCGTACAGGTAATATAAACAAAAATTAGCAGCAGAGTATATGAATGTACAAGAATTTACTCAACCACACAAGAGAAAGTGTGGACTTCTGCAACGCTAAAAATTTAACCTACACATCAAAAAACAAAGAAGAAAAGTTAACAAAAGTATGAAATCAAATCGTTCCCATCACCGGCAACAGCGCCAAAATTTGATCGAGGGAAAACGCGCACAAAAAGTGTATGTTTTGAAGTGAAGATTTAAAGTGCGTGTGCTTTGGCTTCCTCGAAACTTCTGTTATGGCACAGAGGATAAAACGAGTCGAATCCATAAGGATGGGAGGCGATAGAAGCTTTACCGGTTGGTTCACGTATGTGTTAAAGACTCTTCAAAGTTTTAAAGAATGAAAAGAAAAGAAAACAAAGAATGGAAAAGAGAAGTACGGTGAAACACGAAGAAGTGGGAAACATAGAAAAGAATATGTTTGTGATTTTTGGTATATATAAAACAAAGTGAAAAAGAAAGAAAACTCATGCCTACTAACTACTAATGGCTCCACTAACATGTTACCCTCTTAGTGATAGTTGACTCACATGTATTCTTGGCAATCACTAGTCCTTGATTCAAGTGCTTTACAAAGCATGACCTATATGTAACTCATCACATCCCAACTCAACAAAACTAGTTCAAGCTACACTTAAACCATCAAAATTAAAAGTAAGCATAGAGTAAAGTAATGTTATCTTGTTAGAGAGTTAGAAAGTTAGAGTGTTAGATCCATCATCATGAGCCATCAATGGCTCTTGCAACAGTAAGGCCAAGTAGAGACTATTAAATTCATGTGGATTATCAAATAAGAAGTTAAACTAGTTAGTGGTTAGTAGTTAGTTGCTTGAGAGAAAAGTTAGCTACATATGTATAAAGAGTTAGATAGAAAATAAAGAGAGGTAAAGAGAGCACCTTTCATAGCTTGTCACCTTCTATTACAAGCACTCTTGCATTCCACTCATGTATCACTCTCTCTCCTATTACAAGATCTAAAACAAAATGAAAAATATAAAGAGGAAGAAGAAGAACTAACCTAACCTAAACTAAGCTATAACATGGAGAAAAAAACTACCCTAAAACTACACTACTCTCTAGATATCTCCCTCTTCAGAGCACAAGGGGGTATTTATAGGCGAAAGAGGCACCAAAAGGTCTGTACGGAGCCGCGCATCGAATCTCGACGCGCGACTCCACAAGATTGCCGCAGCAATAATTGGGAAGCGCGCGCATCGCCGCCTGCTGCGCGCTTCCCGGATGTCCCCCTGTCGGATGTACTTGCTGGTTTTCAGATTTGGGCCCCTGGTTTTGACGAAACCACCCTCCAAAGTCAATGGCTTTCTTTATAGGCCTTTAATCACCATTATAGGCCTTTAATCACCAATTAAATGGTGATTTAGAGTTTTCTTCTTCATTGCATACCATGGACCTAGAAACATGCAAGAGAGGTGTTTATTAGCAGAATTTAATACAAAATAAATGTGAAGATGTGATATAAAATATGCAGTTTTAGAGACTAATCAATGAACTAGATGAAAGTTAATTAAATATCGATGATTGATTAAATAGGAAATTCTTTGTTAAAAGAAGGAATCTTGGACTTAGACTTGTCAGTAGACTCGATTGGAGTGGAGTTGACCTTGAGTTGAGAAATATGTGTTTGACGGGACTGATCAGAACTCGTCAATTATATGATATTTGATTAGTTACATTGGATTTGGATCCTTTGATTGAGCTTGATGGACTAGGGTTGACCGATAATCTGAATTGGATTTAGATAGCGATGACTATTTGGATATGTTGAAGTGTGTATTTATTTAGATATTGAGATTGGTATATATCAGTAATTTAGTGAAGAGACATATTGACGATATAAAGAACTGAAGTAGAGTGATATGATCGATGTAACTGATTATTGATTTATTGAGGTGGTTACTCTATCAGAAATTGACTTTGGATTCATCGATGGATGAAATTTCGATTGATTCTAGAGATGATTGTACTGTAAGGAATTAGTTCTATATGAGATTGTAGATTTACTAGACGATGCAGGACCGTTACTGTATTATTTCATGTTACAGAAAGTTACTAGAAAAGTATTGTTTGATTGTAACATCCTGTACAGTCTTATTGTTTATCGTATATAAGGTTACTGTTACTGTTCATCTGTTATTGTTATCGTTCACCATATATACGATTACTGTTGACTGTTATACTGTACCGTTACTGTCACTGTGTCGTCCCAGTACTCTAAGTAACATGATCCTGAATGTTTTGACTGAATTAAATAATAATATAAATGAACAACTTACATGAGATTGGGAAATTGATGGAGGGGACAGCGTCTGTATTTTGGATGGACCTAGGCTGCAAGTTGCGCAGCCGAGATACGGTTCCACTGCAGGGTTCTTGAGAATAACTAACATCCCATATTGTTCATATTATTATTGTTATTGACATATTGTTATTGTTATTAACTACCTAGTGGTAGGACCTGGTTCAGCGCCAGATGATTGGGTCGTGATTCCGGGTAGGTACAGAACCTACCTAAAACATGGACAGTGTCTCCAACTGATCAGTTTCAATAATTTAGGACCTTGAGCGACACGTGTAGTAAGGCGTAATATGAGATACGTCTATTACTAGTGACAATTGGTGTTCGATGGCATAATTAATGTTAATAAACTGTTCTTATGTACTATAATTAACTGTACTCACCTAACTGAACTCAATAAGTTATGATAGACATATGATTGTACACATGGCCGAATTGTATACCAGACTAGTGACATATGTTAGATTACACATCTTGACATCAGTTATTTGTTTACAGTTGTATTAGTTGTCTTGTATCTGCAGCCTTGTTCATATTATTATTATTCAACTATCTTTATTTCTAACTTTAGACTTATTGTTATTTTGTACACACTGCTTATATGCACAAGCACTTCTCTTTTTCTTATACACTCATTAGGTCGCTTCTGACAACCCTGGATTGTACGCCCAGGTACTGGATGTTTCATGTTATTGATCAGATGTTGATGAGACTGGACATATTGCAAGGAGCTGAAGTTTCTTTATACCAAAATTTTCTACCTATTCTAGTATTATTGTCTTCCTTTTCATTCATGTTAATTTTGTAGTTTTTCTAATTCTCTATACATTGCTATCAGTCATTATTCCTTTTCTGTATTCAGGTGATATCATGTGTGGGCATCCATATATAGTATTGCAGTGATATTGATAGACTTTTTATAACTTGTTCAGGTTACTTAGGCTTAGTGTATATGTGTGAGGTATTTTCCTCGCGTTTATACGTCGTCGACTCTCGTCGCGACTTTATTTTCACGTATTTTGGGATGCGGGGCGTGACAAAGGTACCACCGCTCCCTATGTCTTGGAGCTTTAGTGTGTACCTATATCAATTAACAAACGGGTTGACTTTGGTCTACCTAGATCAATTAATAAAAGGGTTGACTTTAGTACTCAAATTTTCTTGGATCCTAAAGTGTTAGTCTTTCGAACCCAAACATAGTTATTAGAAGTATTAGTTCTATCATAACAAAACCTAGCCAAGTGACCCTTCCAGCCATAATAGGTGCAAGTGTACACCTTAGCATATAAAAATGCATGATATGCATGTGGTTATGGTGATGTGTGAGCATGATGGTATATGTGTAAAACATGAGGTTTCCTTAGAGTTTGCCTCTTTGGAAGCATAGCATCTTATCTAGCCTTGTCAAATTCACACTTCTTTAAAATATTGCTTAAAGCATTAATTTTATTTTTCAAAGTGAAAATCTCATTTTCATCAATAATTAAAAATTTAGCATTGTAAGAAATTTTGTAAGCATCAAACTCTTTTTGTGTCTTATGAAGAATAGAAGATAAAGCTCTTTTTCTTTGGTGATAACAACTAGTTAATTTTGAAGTTCATTTTTCTTTTTCATTTTTAAATATTTTTTTTTGAGAAAATCATAGTTGCTGGAAAGTTCTTCAAAAGCTTCACCCAGTTCATCCATAGATAACTCACATTCATTAAGAGTAGATTCAGGAGTTACCTTGGGGGTGTTCTAATTTACCATGAAACACCCATTCGCCATGTCCACTTCTTCCTCAAAGTCGCTCTCCGAATCCCATGTTGTTTTTCAAGGCCTTCTTTTTATTGGGCTTCTTGGAGGTTGTGGTTTTGCCTTTGTTGTACATCCTCCTTACATGTCCGGATTTTTTACAATTGTCTGGATTTTTAACAATTGTAGCAAACAGTCTTCTTATCCTTCTTCCCTTGTTATCTTCTTTGGTTGTTGAACTTGGCTTTGTTGTACATCCTCCTTACATTCTTCACAAGGAGAGATAAATCCTCATCATCTTCTTAGTCATCATCTTTTTCATCAAAAATGGAGGGAGTAGATTTGAAGGTAAGAGTCTTCTTCTTTTGGGGTGCCTTCTGCTCTCTAGCCTTTCGTTCCATCTTATGAGTTTTTAAGTTTTCAATGAGACCAATAAGTTCCAGCACTTCCTTATCATTAAGCTCCTTCAGTAGATTTGATCTCCCAAGATGGTAGAAGAGCACATATGGCCTTCCTCACCTTTTGGTCATTATCAATTTTATCACCTAAAGAGACAAGACTATTTGTAATTTTAGTAAACTTGGTAATCATGTCATCAATGAATTTATTCTCATTCATAAAAAAACTTTCATATTGAGAATGCAAGAGATCAATCTTACCTCTCTTGACTTGTGATATCTCCTTGTGTGTGACAATCAAATGTGATTAAATCTCATAGGCGGATTTGCAATGAATTACCCTAGCAATATCATCATTTAAGGCTTAAGTAAGGCATAGTGTGCCTTACCATTAGCATCAAATTCTTTGGTGGCAATTTCGGACCAAGTGTCCTCATCACCATCGGGTACATTAAATTGTTTGGTTACTGCCTTTGCAACCCGGCTTCCTAGGGATTGCAAGAAAATGGTCATCATAACTTTTTATAAGAAAAAGTTAAGGCCATCAAACTTGGGTGGAGTCTTGATTCATTCGGCCATGGATACTAGTGTAGAAAATAAACAAATGATGTAAATGAGTGAGTGATTAGCTAGTGAATCTCTAAGGTGGTTAAATCAAAAACTAAAGTTCAAGGCTCTAATACCAATTGAAAGTAAACCTAAAGGAGGGTGAATAGGTGTAATGCTAATAAAATGCAGAAATACAATAATTAAAAATAAATAATACAAACGGTCAACTCAAATCAAGAAATGAAGCTGGATTCCCAATTAAGGGCTCTAGAACTTCTCCTCTATATTTTTCTAAATAAGAGTTGAGATGCTCAATTGCCTTCTTAATTGAAAAAGAAAAACCGACAAGTATGAATGATACAAGAGATGAATAGCAAGTACTATGAAAGTAAAAACATAAGTGCAAGTAATAGAAATAAGTAAAAATACAAGTGCAAGCAATAGATATAGAGTAAAAGCAAGAGAGAAAGCAATCCCAAACACAAGAGATTTGTTTCGAGGTTCGAGCACCAAACTCTACGTCCCCGCCTTCACCGCATGAAGAATTTCACTATCCACAAAGAAACTTTTACAAAATAATTACAAGGTCTACACAAGACCCGGTGATTACATAAAACAGAGTACAAAAAATATGAAAAGTATATGTGATTGGTTTAAACTCTGAATCTTTTGCAATTTAACCATTGTAGCAAGAGCTAAACTGGTCGAACCTCGGGGAGAGATGCGATGAAAGCTTTTCGATAATATTATCTTTTTATTATCTTCTCAGTTTAAAGAACGTGAAAAAGAGGGGATGGATTTGTATATGGGAAAAGAATTAATCTAAAATAAAGGATCACAGCTTACTAATAATCAACCACCATACACGCTAATGCTAGATAGATAATTACTTCACTTTAAATCCTAAATATGATATTCTACTACAAAATCAGGCAAGATACATAATATAGAAACTAGGTTATGATTTAAAATAACATCATCCATGTTTTGACGTTACAATATCAAGGCTGTCAATCAAGTATAAAGTAGCAAATCTCAGTCCTAAAATAATACTAATCAAAGTTTAACATTAAAATATCAAGATTTTCATCAAGCATAGATTAAGAAAAACAGTTAAGAAGTATTAGCAAATATTTGACCTAATTACTTATCCTAATGAGTCTTCAAGAATAAAATTTGGAGTAGGCATGCATATGATCTAATCTGATTATCTGCTAGATATTAGATGTGATAGTGGTGTTGTCTTAGCAAGCCATGAGAAATATTTAGCTACTCATGGTAAACATGACAAGCAAAAGAAAGAAAGAAATAAAAAAAACAAGAAAAATTAAAAATAAAGTAAATAACAAAAGAGATATAAAAGAATGAAAGCACCTTGTATTGATCTGTCACCTCAAAGTATAATGGCTTCCCCTTCTCACAAATCTTGAATTAGAAGTAAATGTAGAATCTAAAAATTACAAAAGAAATTTGAAAGAGAAACTAAAAGAAAAAATCCTAAGTTATGATATCTGATGTAGAGATGAGAGATTATCAAAGACTTCAGCTCTTGAAATAGATCTCAAAGCTAATCACACGAGGATACAAATTAGAAGGTTTCCTAATTCAATAGGAAATTCAGTCCTGCAGCAAGTCATCATGTTATTTATTGAATAGGACTCATCAGACAGCTGAATTTGACAGAGTGATAAACGGAATAATTGTAGTCCTTTAAGTCTTCTTTCTGTATCATCTTGAATCGTTAGATTTGAATATTTGTAGCAAATGTTATGATCTGAATACTAAACTATGTACAGTCTGAATCCGAGTCTGAATTGATTTTGAACTCCATTTAATTTAAATTATCCTCCTTATTCCTTGTAGGACTTTATCTTCTGAATTTGAACTTGAATAGGAGATGAAGATAATCCTTTCCTCCTTTAGATTCAATTTAATTTAAAATCTATCTTTAGATAGGATTAGGGATAAACTTGTATATTTATCCTCTCTTTTAAATAACTACACACCATAACAAAAAAGAGAGTTAATAGCATAATTAATAAAGGAATGATCAAAGATATATATGTAAAAGTGATGATAAAAATGCAATTTTAGAGTACAATCACACGCCCACACCTATTTTTTGATCGTCCTCGAGAAAAATCAAATGTTAGAAACTAATTTTATCTAACCTAACTCACTTTCGTAGGAATCACGATTACACTTAGCACGTGCAACAAGCCGTTAAACCTCTAGGTTACCCTAGAGGACGAGTGTTGTCTCGTGAGGGTTTTCAGTGAATTACACCCACAAAATTCATAAAGAAAGAAAAATAAAATATTAGTATTTTTGAAATACCTGAAAAATTAGAAAATATTTGAAATATCTTTATAAAAATTAAGAAATTTATAAGTTTTTAGGATTACCAAATTGATTATTCTTATACTTAGTTTTTTATTCAAATATTTATTTATCAATTTAGGTTAGGATTCAAACAGAATTTCTCATCGAGTCTATTATCTTACCCTAAGTCATATGCATGTTTATGAACATGAATTTTTTTACTTGAGATTCTTCAACTTCAACTTTCATGCCTTATATATTTATTACTTTTCTTTTTTTTAAGAAGTTCAAAATATTACCACTTCATTGCCCTTTAAGCACTTCTTTTTTAAATATATATAACTCATCTAATTTTCTTTCGTGTAAGTATGAAGGCTTCTTAAGGCCTTAATACCTAACTAATTGATTATTAGATGTGTTAATACATATATGATATATTTTTAATTTTTTTCAAACTTATCTAATTACCTTTCACATAAGTACCAAGGCTTTCTTAGGCCAAAGTATCTAGCTAATTAATAATTAGATTTGTTTATTTTATATATTTTTTCTAAGACACAAGAATCTTTGTTTTGAATCCCAACTATGTAAGTATATAAAGCATGCGTATTTCATTAAGGTAAAGATATCAATACTAAATTACTTTTTCAATTTTTTCTCCTAAACTTAAAATATAAAACAAATACTCTTGTTTTGACCAAGTGTTAAGAAATCCTGATTATGATTTTCCTATTCCTTAATATTAACTTAATTACTTACAGAAATAAATCAAAATATTGTTTTCTTTTTCAAAAAATTTTTTTTAAATAAAATTTGTTAATATTTACCTATGTTAGTAAGTTAGTAAACTCTCCCCCCACACCTATCTTATGCATTGTCCTCAATGTATGAATGAATGCATGTATGCATGAAAAAGAAGAAAAGGAAGGCAAAATATAACCTCAAGGTGGTGGTTCCGGTGATGACCGGATTGGGCCAAGCATTGCTACCCAATCCAAAACTTGTGGATCATCAAGGAACCCACCTTTTATGACCTCTTTCTGATGTACATTGTTATTATACCCAAATATATAGGACATGCACGATCCTAACATTGAAACTATCTTGGTTTTATGACCAATATTGAAATACCATCTCAGGGTCATCATTGTCTACGGTCTATTTGGTTGTCATAATTGGCCGTAATTCGTAAGTCGTAATTGATAAAATCTTTTACAATTATAAATGAGTTACATGCATATAAGTTTTACGATGTTTGGTTGGCAATATAAAGTTGTAAGTGAGAAAGTATATTATATTTTACGGTGTTTGGTTGTCGTAATGTGTAAGTCGTAAGTGAAAAAGTTGATCAAAAAAATTAACTATTTGGTGATTTAAAAAGTTTTAATATTGCAAATAAATATTAAAAATGCTAAATATTAAAAAAATTAATATTAACATAAAAAATAATACAAATTTGCATGACCACAAAATTAACTGTAACTGGGCTGTAAGTGAGTGGTAATTGAGTTGCAAGTGAGTGGTAGTTGAGTTGCATAAATCTTTTACGAATTACGGCCCAAACAAATGTCATAGTTGTAATTGGGTTGTAAGTCATTTGCAAATTACGGACTTTTACGGTGAAACAAACAGCCCCTACACCTTGGTCCAACAATAGAATTTGACTTGATGAAGTGATTGATTTGGACATAAGAATGATAGGATTGGAAACCAATACTGGCTCGAAAATCAAAGTTAGGTTCCAGAGTCGGGTTTGATTCAAAAGTGGGCTACAAATCAAAGAACTTAAGTTCATATTCATATCCATCAAGTGAATGTGACTACCCAAAATAGATGATCCAATTTCATAATATACGGGAACTAGAATTATTGTTGGCTTAGGAATTGGGTCTAAATTGGGTAAAGACACTGGTGTCAACATAGATTCAAAGTTTGGAATTAGATCACAAAGTTGAGGATCGGGTTCGCATTCACAATCTAGTTCAATCTTTTTAAAGTTAAAACTTGCCAATTTGTCTATTGGTTGGGATTGATCAAGTTTACATTGATGCGATGAAATTGAATTTTGATTAAGTGTCTCTAAGACACCATGATTCGTCAGTCTCGTCAATAGGGCAGGGTGAATCAAAAATGGTCAAAAAGGTGTTAGGTAGAGTTTCCTCAATCCTAACATTTTCAATGTTTTTCAAACAATCCAGTTGTGCTTCTAACCTATCGAGACAATGGATGTAATCGTTTTGGTTTTGAATCATGTATGGATTTAGGGTTTGAGACCTTTGAATGGATCGTGACTCTTCCACTTTATGAATTCGTCACTCAAAATCTTCTAAGATTTTCATCTTCTTTTCCCAATCAGATTGTTCTTCTATAGGTTTGGAAAAACGGGTATATGAAGATGGTTGTTGGAAAGGTAGTTTTGACCTATCAAATGAATTGTAACCAAATAAATTTAGATAGGCCATAGGGAATTTTTTTTTTTTTATAATTTTCAAACAAACAGAGAAGAATTTAGTTAGAAAATAATGTACACCGTTTCCTCCCCGGCGACGGCGCCAAAATTTGATTGCTCAAAACAGAGTACAAGAAATATAAAAAGTGTATGTGATTGGTTTAAATTCTGAATCTTTTGCAATTTAACCGCTGTAGCAAGAGCTAAACGGGTCGAACCTCAGGGAGAGATGCGATGAATGCTTTTCGATAATATTGTCTTCTTATTATCTTCTCTGCTTAAAGAACGTGGAAAAGAGGGGATGGATTTGTATGTGGGAAAAAATTAATCTAAAATAAAGGATCACAGCTTACTAATAATCAACCACCATACATGCTAATGCTAGATAGATAATTACTTCACTTCAAATCCTAAATATGATATTCTACCACAAAATCAAGCAAGATACATAAGATAGAAACTAGGTTATGATTTGAAATAACACCAACCATGTTTTAACGTTACAATATCAAGGTTGTCATCAAGTATAAAGTAAGAAAAAAATCATTAGAAAGTATTTAGCAAATCTCAGCCCTATTTGAAATAACACTAATCAAAGTTTAACATTAAAATATCAAGATTTTCATTAAGCATAGATTAAGAAAAATAGTTAAGAAGTATTAACAAATATTAGACCTAATTGCTTTTCCTAATGAGTCTTCAAGAATAAAATTTGGAATAGGCATGCATATGATCTAATCTGTTTATCTACTAGATATTAGATGTGATAGTGGTATTATCTTAGCAAGCCATGAGAAAAATTTAGCTACTCATGGTAAACATGACAAGCAAAAGAAAGAAAGAAATAAAAAATAAGAAAAATCAAAAAATAAAGTAAATAACAAAAGAGATATGAAAAGAATGAAAGCATCTTGTATTGATCTGTCACCTCGAAGTACAATGGCTTCTCCTTCTCACAAATCTTGAATTAGAAGTAAAAGTAGAATCTAAAAATTACAAAAAAAAAATTGAAAGAGAAACTAAAAGAAAAAATCCTAAGTTATGATCTCTGATGTGGAGAGGAGAGATTATCAGAGACTTCAGCTCTTTAAATAGACCTCAAAACTAATCACACTAGGATACAAATTAGAAGGTTTCCTAATTCAATAGGGAATTCAGTCCTGCAGCAAGTCGTCATGTTATTTGCTGAATATGACTTATCAGACAGCTGAATTTGATAGAGTGATAAACATAATAATTGTCGTCCTTCAAGTCTTCTTCATGTAGCATCTTGAATCATTGGATTTGAATATTTGTAGAAAAAGTTATGATATGAATACTAAAATATGTACAGTCTGAATCCGAGTCTGAGTTAATTTTGAACTCCATTTAATTTTAGCTTTATCCCATTCATCTTCTAGGACTTTATCTTCTAAATTTGAACTTGAATAGGAGATGAAGATAATCCTTTCCTCCTTTGGATTCAATTTAATTTAAAATCCAACTTTAGATAGGATTAGAGATAAAAATGAAGCTTCTTGTATCTTTATCCTCTCATTTAAATAACTACACATCATAATAAAAAAGAGGATTAATAGCATTAATTAATAAAGGAATGATTAAGAATATATGTGTAAAAGTGATGATAAAAATACAATTTTAGAGTATAATCACCCGGAGTACACAACTCCCACCTTCAATCATCTACACAAGAGGTAGCACAAAATCAATGAAGCTTATAAGCTCTTGCAACCAAAAAGATCACAAACTCTCTCTTTACAACTTCTTAGAGTTTTGAGTGGAGAAATGAAGCTCAAAAAGCTTGTGTGAGAGAAAATTCAGTTGAGAAAATAGAACTTGAGAGTTTAAAACTTGCACAAAATGATTTAAAATTAAGAGCTCTTGAAACTTGAAACTTTGAAAGAAAAAACATGATTTTTCCTTAAAACTTTGATTTCAAAAATTTGTGTTAAAACTTGTTATCCTTAGGTAAAAAAACTTCTCCTACAATGACCCATATATATAGGCAGTAGGTAAAAGTCATTAGAGAGCAGACCAGTCAATAATATACTGATAAAGTTCTAATAAAGTGAAATATACTTATTTGGGGATAAGACAAAATAGTTTGAAAGGAGAAAAACTTGTTTTAATTCAAAATAGGCTAAAACGGTCACTGGGACTGTCGACAGTCCAATCGGATTGTCGACAGTCCAGTATGCAATGGCTAAAATTTAGCCGTTACAGAGCTAGACTGTCGATAGTCTAATAGGATTGTTGACAGTTCTACTGATGCATAATGTATCAGCTATCGACAGTCCTCTTGGACTGTCGACACAAAGCCAAAAATCAGAAAATCTTGAGTTACTGGAAACACCTGTCACAGTTCTCCGAAAAGAACATGTCGACAGGCTTGTCGGCAGTTCAAGAGAACTGTCGACAACCTGAGTAAAAAACATAGGGTTTTTGAATCTTTTTTAAAATAATTTTTGTATAGATAACTTGTGCAAGTGTGCGTGATTCTTGCGCATCAATTCGACACCAAAACTTAAACACGCTAAGATCTTACATAATGTTACACTCTGTTCAAGTCTTCATTAAGAGGGCTTCTTCAAAATCCATATTTTTGATCGTCCGAGCTTGAATTTCTTCTTTGAATCAACTTGATTTCTTTAAAACCTTCCTCCTGAGGAAGAATACAACTTCCAATCTCTTGAGCCCTGTAAGCTTACAAATAATAGAACTTGATTAGTATCAAATAACTTCATGTAGTTTGTAATCATCAAAATAAAATCGGAGAGTGTACCCTTAGGCCAATAGATAGTGTTGAATTCTGCCAAACTCGAGTCAAATAAAGGGAATAATAAGGAGAAAACAGTCACCGACTAGAATAATAAGACATCACGTTACTTAGTAACTAGGGGTCTGTTTGGTTGTCATAATTGGTCGTAATTCATAAGTCGTAATTGGCAAAGTCTTTTACAGTTGTAAATGAGTTACATGCAAGTTTTACGGTAGTTGGTTGGTAATATAAAGTTATAAGTGGGGAAGTATATTGTATTTTACGGCGTTTGGTTGTCGTAATGTGTAAGTCGTAAGTGAAAAAGTTGACCACACAATTAACTATTTTGTGATATAAAAAGTTTTAATATTGCAAATAAATATAAAAATGCTAAATATTAAAAAATTTTAATATCAAATAAAATAATAATACAAATTTGCATGATCACAAAATTAACTGTAACTGGGCTGTAAGTGAGTGGTAATTGGGTTGCAAGTGAGTGATAGTTTAGTTGCGTAAGTCTTTTACGAATTATGGTCCAAACAAATACCGTAGTTGTAACTGAGTTGTAAGTCATTTACAAATTATAGAGTTTTACGCGTTTTACGATAAAACAAACAACCCCTAGATCTCATTTTCTCCTAAGTCTCCTATTGATAGATCTACTCCCAGTCCTAGGAATTCCCTCGGCTTTCTCCCTCTTCCCGTAGATATCTCACTCATTGTCACAGTTGGGCCATTTGCACCACATTTGGATGAGTTATATAATCAGAATACAATCCAAATGACAATCAGTAATTATAATTATCAGTCTGCTGTAGAGTCTCACAAGAGATTGTACGATCTCACAATAAGTGATGAGATTTTGATTAGAGTGCACCCAGAGAGGTTCTCACTTGGAACTTTGAAAATGCTTCATACGTGACGCATGGGTCTATATACGGTTTTGAAGAGGTTTGACTCTAGCGCCTACGAGCTCGATATTTCCGGTGATCTTGGAATCAACCCCGTTGTTCAATGTCGAAGACCTTACTCATTATCGCACTTACACGAGGCCACAACAGTTTCTAGTTCGTCCATTGCAGCCACCACTGCTGAGGAGACCCACCACTGAGGAGTTTGTGCAGTCCTTCCCGGTTCGAACTCATCATCCACGTCATCGCCAGAGGCGAATTTTTCGAAAGCGGGGAGAATTAATGGGAATCACTAGTTATTATTTTTTCTTTAAGCTCTTTTACTATTTGTTTTGGGCTAGGCTTATTTTTTCTCTTTATTTTAGTCCCATATTGGTTATGATGGGAGTTGGCTTTTATATGAAGCCTATATAGGGTCAATATTTGCAATTGGTTAAGTAGTTCAGTTATTTTGAGAACTAAAACTTTTGCATTGCAAATATTACTTTGTGTATGAATTTTGACATGGTAATGTACTGAGTGAAAGAGCGATTCCCTTGGTGTTGAAGCCAAAACTAATCTTATCCCCTTCAAAACCCTAATTTCTTTCCCCCTTTCTTTTTCCCCCTATCTGTTCTACATCAGTGCATGATAAGGACTCATTCACTTGAATCTTGTTAGGCTCTATGGAATTTGCTATGAAAGAGACCTTTGTGCTCTGGTGTATGAGTAAGATCGAGAATGGATCTCGCTTAACTACCTCTTGTTCAACAATCACCATGCCATTGGGGGAGAAATTGCATGAGGCATATCGTTTTTTTTTTTTGGAGAATGTAAATTTTATTTATCAAAAACCATAATACAGATATAAATCCAACTGGCTATACATCTATACTCGTTACATGCACTAAGTCGACTAGTTCAGGAGCCTAGTCGACTATATTGCTGCCAGTCGACTAGTCACAAGATCAAGTCGACTTATAATATACTCCAGAAGTATCCGTCCTCTCTGTTGCCACAGGAGTCGACTAATACAAAAAGGATTAGTCGACCGTACGTGCACCAAGTCGACTAGTTAAGAAATCCTAGTCGACTATATTTGTTTCAAGTCGACTAGCCAAAAAGTCAAGTCGACTTGAATTTTGATCTGGATGTATCCGTCATCTCTGTTGCCACAGGAGTCGACTAATCCCAAAATTAGTCGACTATACTTGAATGTAGTCGACTAGAAACACTTACTAGTCGACTAAAATTGCTTGTATCCCATCTTTTCTGTCAGAATTCCATACCCCTCAAAAATTCACCGTGTCAGTTGGATCCAAAGTGAATACAGTCCTATAGATGTGCAACTTAATCTTGAATATAGTAGAACCCACCTCCTGAGCCTGGCCTTCAAAAATTTTCATATTACGGGCATTCCAAATATGATAAACAGTACAAGCAAGGGCCACCTTTTTAGCTTTTGCTTTTCCACCGGATCCCTTCGCCTCCTTTTTAATCCACTTAAGAGCACTAGAGATAGTTGACATCCCCCGAGAGATACCCAGCCAGTCTCTAATGTATCTCCAAACCATAGCAGAGAAGGAACATTGAAAGAATAGATGATCTGCCGATTCCTTATTACCAACACAGAGTACACACGAATCCTCAACCTGAAGAAAGGTCAATCTATCTTTTGTAGGTAGTCTCTTCCGCGCTGCAAGCCAAAGAGTACAAGCATGCTTTGGTGTGACATACGAATTCCAAACTGAGCTTGTCCAAGATAGTCTGGAACCCTTATATCTGAAAAACTCATATCCGAGGGATATGCACATCCGCTCACCTATCACCCAAGAGGTTACTCGCCTCTTCGCCGCCTCAACGGATCCTTCTACATGGCATATTTTATCACGTATCGCCACTAGCCTCTTAAGCAATGGCGAATCATCCCTTATACATTTCCAGTCCCAAGCAGATACATCCCCTTTAAGGTAGATATGATGCACCCAACGTACCCATAAAGTGTCCTTTTTCTTATGAATATTCCAAAAAGATTTTGCTAACAGAGAATCATTCCAAGTTTTTAGATCTCGAAATCCCAATCCACCTTCCGATTTTGGCAAGCAAATGGATTTCCAAGAAACCGGATGATGGCGCTTATGCCATAAGAAATTCCTGCACAGCCGAGTTACCCTGTCTATGATAGCACCTGGAACCGGAAAAATAGATAGCCAGAAGCAATCCACTCCTTGTAGCACTGATCTGATAAGCTCAGCTCTACCCGCAAAAGAAAGGCTGGACGCCACCCAAGAGTTGATATACATTGTTATTTTATCAACAAAAGGTGCAAAATGGTCAACCTGTAACCTCCGAGCCGCCAACGGGACACCAAGATAACGGAAAGGCATCACACCAACAGGGATTCCAGTCAACTGCCTCAGTTGAACAAGTTCCTCTCCATATACTCCCGCCGTAAAGAGGTTTGACTTGAGCAAGTTAGCACACAAGCCCGATTTCAAACCAAAATCCTTGAGGCTATCCATAATAATACTGACAGAAGTAATGTCCCCTCTAGCCATGAGCATGAGATCATCAGCAAATGCCAGGTGTGATAACCTAAGATTTCCACACCTAGGGTGAAATTTGAACCCCAACCTGTTAGTACTGACCTTTAGACTCCTCGAAAGATATTCAATGCATATAAGAAAAAGAAAAGGAGACAAAGGATCACCCTGTCGCAATCCCTTCTTCCCATTGAACATCCCCCATATCCCTCCATTCAGGCCAATAGAATAAGAAGGAGACGTTACACATTGCATAATCCATCCAATAAATCTGGCCGGGAACTGAAGACCAGTCATCACCTCAGCAAGGAATTCCCAAGAGACCGAATCATATGCTTTCCGGAGATCCACTTTAATTAAGCATCTTGGGGATACCCTCTTCCTGTTATACTTTCGCAATAACTCTTGGACCAAATGGATATTTTCAATCATACTCCGACCCTCCACAAAAGCAGATTGCGAAGGATCAATAATTCCACCGAGCACAGGTCGCAGCCTCGCAGCCAGTACTTTAGAAATCACCTTATAGATCACATTACAACAGGCAATAGGCCTGAAATCACTCACAGAATTAGCATGAGCAGATTTAGGCACTAAAGCAATCAAAGTGTGATTCATTTGCTTCAGAAGATATCCTGATACGAAAAATTCCTTGACAGCATCACAGAACTGAACACCAATAATATCCCATGCTGTCTTGAAGAAGAGTGCACTATATCCATCCGGACCCGGTGCCTTGTCATTGCCAATACTGAACAGAGCCTCCTTAATCTCCTCCGAGGTAACCCCCTTCAACAGTTCAGAAGCTTGAAGGGAGGAGATAACCTCCCCACACTGAATCACCTGTTGGTCAACATGCTCCACCTGAGAATGAGTACCCAGAAGACCCTCGAAGTAACGAAGAAATTCCAAAGCTACCTCCTCCGTCGACTCCGTCATTGAACCATCCTCCTTAGAAATAGCCGCCACATAACCACGCCCCTTGTTTCTTTTCACAATACTGTGAAAGAACTTAGTACATTTATCAGATTTAGAAACATAAGTGCATTTAGCCAACTGATAAAAGTAGTCCAACTCCGCCTTAGATAAGGCCAATGCATTCTTACGTAACTCCAAAACCTTCTCCCGCAGTTCAGAATTATCAAATTGAGATTGGATCTGCACCTGAGCGAGTTTAAGGAGCATCCTAGCCCGATCAGCTCGAGAAGCAATATGACCAAAGTTCCTCTCATTGAGAAGTTTCAACGGGGCTTTCAATAGCTTAAGCTTGCGACAAAACTGAAATTGAAGAGAACCTACTATCTCAATTTCCCAGCCAGCTCTAACAGTCTCCCGAAAGTCCTCATGACCCGCCAAGAAATTCCAGAATCGAAACGGTCTATTCACCGTTCGGGGCCGCTCAAGTAAAGAGACTATTCCAGGGGAATGGTCCGACAGACAACCAGACGGTAAGAATTCCACATGGCAGTAAAAGGCCCTCTGATGCCAAAGAGGGTTGGCCATCACTCTATCCAACTTAGACCAGACATTACCATTGGTCCAAGTCAAGTGGCAACCCGTGAACTGTAAGTCCGACAGTCCCAATTCATCACAACAATCAGTAAAGTCTTTAATTTGGTATTGTGACACCTCCACACCACACACCCTCTCCTCCTGTCTCAAGATATTGTTGAAATCCCCCATCAGAAGCCAAGGTTCAGACATATTATCACCCCATCTAATTAAGTTCTCCCATAGGCTTCTCCTAGTCACTATGGAATGGAACCCATAAACAAAACTACCAATGAAAGATACGGATGATACCTTACATACCACCCTGCAGTGAATAATCTGAGGGAGAATCTCCAGAGTATCCAGCTGAATCTTCAATGGATCATACAGGATTAATATTCTACCTCCACCATGAGAATCAAAGTTGTTTACCTGCTTCCATCCTTTAAACCTCCTACCCATGAACACTTCCAGTCCAGACTGTGAAAGCTTAGTCTCTAATACTGCCATTAAACCAATCTCCCTCTTTTTTACCAGTGCCTCAACACCCTTTTGTTTCAGGGGTAGGTGAAACCCCCTGATATTCTAGAATGCCAACCTCATTTGGAAGGTTGAAGGGATTTCCCCTTCGTTTTTCCTTTAGTTACTAAGGCGAAGTTGAGACCCTTTTCTGTCAATTTTCGATTCTCCCTCACAGCCGCCTGACGACTCTGTGGCACCACCACATTCTCCTTTTCCTTGCCCCCTACAGTGATCTGCTCCCGAATCTGGACTGATGATTCCTCCAAAGTCACCACCGAACCGTGCCTTACATCCTGAGGTACGATCCTGTCAGAAGCACTCGATCTAAGTTCAGGACCCATCTTCTTCTTCATTTTATTAAGACTTCTAGTCCCCTCATATCCCACTCCCACATCAGGCAAATGTTTCAATCCAGCATCAACCGGTTGTATCTCGGACTGTTCTGGTACAACAGAAATTTCTGCTGCTTGAACAGACTTTTCTGGCAGCAGAATAGGGTCCGTATTACCCGTACCATGCTTATTGCCCCCAATTAGTATATCACCATGTGTCACCCCAACATCCTGAGTCGGAGCACCTGTAGTCACCACCTTGCTCGATGTCGCCATGGCAACGCTCAGATTCCCACTATTCTCCCCCTTCTTTTGCATAACCACTCCACCTGGCCGGCCCATCTTCCGAGGCACATAAGCAGTATGCTTAGCCCCTTCCAAAACTTTGTTGCAGTCACCCTCAATATGGCCAAACACCTTGCATTTCTTACAGTATTTTGGTTTAACCTCAAATACCACTAACTGGTCATAAATGTCACCAGTCGGTAGCTTAATTTCCAACGATGAGACTAGTTCCTTTGAAGCATCCACCTCTACCATCACCCTAGCAAAAGAAAGCCTCTCTTTACTTAAGGTCATCTTGTCAGTGGATATTGGTTTCCCAATTCTTGACGCAATTTTGCTCAAAGCACGGGCATTCCAACATTCAAGTGGAAGATCCGGTAACTGAACCCAGACTGGTACTGTAGCAAATTCTTCACCTCCAAATCTAAAGTACCTTGGCATGTTCTTCAGCATCAAACATCTCCCATAGATAAAGTATGGTCCCCCGTTCAAGACACTAAGTCTATCCTCCTCCGATGTAAATTTAAAGACTACCCAGCCCGAACGATGGACCCAGTGTGTACATTCAACCTTCCACCCCTCTCGAATAGTCCGGATCGCATCCATGCCAGGGAAGCGACCTGTAAATTGTCCCACAAGACAAAATCCCCATATCTCTGCAACATCATCGACATCATCATTCGTTATGTGCAGCATATCCTCCCCGGAATCCACCATATCCAGTTTGATACCCTTGCCTAAGTTGCGGTTGTCTTTGAACAAGTTAACCCACGGGCCTCTGTTAACAGAAGCCGTCCCCTTCTGTGTCTCCACCACATTAGAAACAACCCTCCGGTTCTTCTCAATATCAGCAGAGTCCAACTGTGGCATTCCATCAAACACCTTGTGTGCCTCCAAATCACCCTTCTTCTGCAATAAGCGAGAAGCCGACGCATCACCTCCAACATCTTCAGAGTCTTCTGAATCAGAAGAAGCAGATGCAATTTCCACCTGCACATCATCATTAACCTGCTGCCTCACAGCAACTGAAACACCAATCTGCTGAGCATGGACATGCGGCGATGTCTCATCTCCAGTAGCACCCTCCGACAATCTTCCCTCAACTTCCTTAGAAATCCCAACTCGGGATCTAGAAGCCGGCATCATAGAAATATTTCGACCAAGAGAAATTTCCAGCGGTTCCCACCAGCCCTAAAAAGGGATGGGATCACCAAGAAAATGCAGACCAGGTAAAGAAACAAAGAAGAACCCAGGAGGGAGCAATACCTGAAGAGGAGACAAGGCAGGAATCAACCATGGAAGATTCAACCCTGGGAGAGCGTCACTCTCGAACTCCTCGATCAATTGCCCCCTGGAAAGGGTTGGATGGGAGACCGGAGCCCGAGACCGGCGAAGTAGGCCGGCGGCTGCGGGCGGCTGCGGGGCGGTGGTCTAGGTCGGGGGCGGTGACGGTGTGTGTGAGGGGGCAGGTAGGACTTGCATGAGGCATATCTTGTCTGCACAGAGTGTGCACAGTGGATAGTTCACTATGACATCAATCTGGAAAATGTTCTTTTAGATGCACGGTTCGAGTAATTCTAGAAAGAGTAGCTTGCATTCACAAGATTATGACAGTCTTTATCTCTTCTATACTTGGTATGCATCTAGTCTTTATCTCATCTATACTTATTCTGCATCTCTTGGTAGTCTCTTCTTCTTATATTTTACAAGGTTTTGTACAAAGGTTGCCAATTTCAGACCGTAGAGCTCCGCAACAAGGACATCACTTCTACTGATGACAGGCTGCTGCTCTCGAGCTGTGGATGCCTTTTTAGATGACACATAAGTGTGGCTATAGCTTCGGCACGCTATTGTTTGAGATGCTAGGGAGGAGAAGGAATCTTGATGCAAGGCAGATTGAGGAGAAGGATAAAGATAAGGCAGAAAGATTGGCCATGCTTGCTCTTTGGTGTGTTCAATATCGAGCAGAGTCGAGTGCTCGTATGAGTGTCGTGGAGAAGGATGTTGGAAGGAGGGCTGGAGATCCCAGCCCAGCTTAATCCATTTGGGCGCATGGCGCTTGGCTCATCTTGCCGAGTTTTCTGCAAAGATTAGACTTCCACTGATAGCAGCAAGAGGAAGACCCAGTCAGAATAGAGAAGGTGTATGTGCACGCGTTCCTTGGTTCAGAACTCCCATTGAAATGTAGTTGATGTCAAGAGCTTCGCCAAGAATGTATGAGATCAATTGATATCTAATGTGAGCGAAGTTCATATTGATTTCTTTTTTGTTGCTGCTGCTGCTGCTGCTGCTGTTCTTTGTTAGTTTAGGGAAAAAAATCAGTCTTGCAACTGGAGATATCTTCTGTACAACAGAATGCAGGCAAATATGACAAATCTTTTTCTGGAGAAGCTATTAAAATCTTGCGTCTAAATTTTTTGTCATTGAATCTTGTTCCGTACTTTCATACTCTGCGCGATTTCTGTAGTTGACATGATTTTAGTGAGATTATCGCAGAATATTTAGCGCGGTGATCCTTCACACAAAACCAAGATTTGACGGCCTTTTATAATTTAGACCATGATGAAATGAGATGTACGGTGATGGATTCTTTTCCAACAAATGGAAATGCATTATGAGCACTATTGACATGAATATTCTCAAGGCAAAATTCCTCAAAATTCAATGATAAAACTGAACAGGGTTCTTTGGTTGTAGCTTTTATGAAACTTTGTACAAATTTTGTTGCGCATTGTCGGCCTTCTTGAAATACAAGACTTTAAATCCTTGTTCAAGCAATTTCTCTATCAATGGCAACTTTGTACAAATTTTGATACACATTGTCAGCCTTCTTGAAATCAAGACTTCAAATCCCTGTTCAAGCAATTTGTCTATCAATGGACTTTGGAGCTTGCTAAAAACTCGCCTCCTCTGTCGTTGGCCTCCTCAAAAAGTACCGCAAACTATTAGTGAGAACCTGCAAAAATATGCAGTATAAACATTTTAAGAAATGCATGAGCTTGGATTGGTTTTACTTGGCTCGAAGAGAACTTAACCTGTTCTAAGGGCTTTCTGATAGGTTTATCCTTGTAGCTGACATGGAACTTTGCTTTTGCCAACAAGCCCTGTGTTAAGAGAAGGAAATTTCTCAACCTATAGTAAGCTGTAAATGAGAGAAAAATCAACACAGTTTGATCTTCATTTACCTCGGTGTCAAACTCCCCTGACTGAACTGTAATGTTTATGTCAGTGATGATCTTAACAAGGTCGACCAGCAACCCTGGACGGTCTGCTGCCTCCACGACAAGTAAGCTAAAAGTAGAGAGAAATATCACGTTAGTGGTTTGCATCCCGTCAAGAAAGAAAAAGCATCCGGTTAAAAATTAGGGCAGTTTAAGCGAGTTCAGTCTCAAGCTGAGGCTAGAGCTGAACTGTAAGTGGTTAACATGTAGTTGGATCCAAGACCTAATAGGTTAGCATTTAAAGCATATTCTAAACTTCTGCATATGATATCATCAGTCAACTTATACTTTCATGTCACAAGAAACCAATATATGATATATGACATCTTTGGTGACCAAAAACATGTAACATTTTTGTATTTCCGTTGCCTTAAATGCTAATACTGAATTATGCAGCGGGAAAGCAGGAAGATTACTTCTCTTTAATTTTGGGTGAGTTGATGCTTTTACACATTATCGCAGGTTTTAAAAAATCTAATAAATTAGGAAAGGTGAATATTTTTGATGTTCCTTAATAAACTAAGGATCTAACAGGTTACTGACAAGGAGAGGCGCAGAGTTGGAATTAAACCTTCATGATGATAAATCATTAGGAGATGAAGCCAATAAATAAAATTATACAAGATACAAGATAAACCTAGACCGATAACGAAAATACAGGATATGGAACCACAAAGAGAGAGAAGCCACATGCAGGTCGGGTGAAATGTATAGTACTGCAAGGCCATCTTCTCCATCTTCATCTAAGCCTTCACATGGGGTCAACTATGGAGCAGAACTGTCTAACTGTTGGTGTCTACAGGGCCATCTTCTTTGTCATCTCCATCTAAGTTTCATGACTGGTAACCAACATGATGTCAACCCTTTAATAATGGTGCCAAATTTCTGGCCGAGGAAATTTTGATGAATGATCTGACTATGGGACCTAGTAGGCAAGCTGGTAGGTAAGAATACCAACCTTATTGGTAATAATGTAATCAAGGAATAAACATCCAAAATTCTCCTAGACACAGCTGAACAAAAACACACCAACAAGTATACAGCCACACAATACAAGTGCACCCAGTATCATAAGACTGTCAACAGGCATGTATAGACTATAGATAAAGCATAGTCTGTGGATATCCAAATACAGTCACAGAAAACGACTACAATGTTAACCCCAACATAAACAGCGTACTTTCCTGAAGTTGGAAATATTATAAAAGTTATAAAGGTAACTCTAATTTTTAAGAATTATTTCTTGGTAGAACCACAAGCATCTGCGGCTGAAATAAACCAAAATCCTTGAAGTTCTCAGAACTTTCAATTAACATCTAATAATTAGATGAAGCAGATTATGCTGTCAGCCATGAAAACGAACTTCTAAGCGTGACAGCCCACAGGGTTAGTAGGTGAAAACAATTTCACAGACAAAGTGTGTTGCTTCTCTACAACATCTCTATATTTGACATCTATTCATCATCTCTCATATTCCTAGATGGATCTCTGTTCTAATGTTCGGGATTAGGAGAAATTACTGAAAATTTAACCGACACATACCTCCGATCAGGGCCATCTTCATAAACGTATATATGAGTGGCAATGTCCACATCAACCTGAACATAGAGAACGGAACAGGAAAGAGAATTTTTGTTAATAGAAAGACGAAACACAATAGAAGCCCCAGTTGTGATTACATAAAAAAAAAAAAACCTTTTTGCTTTAGAGATAAAAATAGTAATATTCCCTTTCATTAGCATTTTATATGGTTCAAACTAAATGATAAACAAGGATCATTGGTCATCTGATGCAAGGGAAGGAGAAAGGAACGGCTGAATAAGATATATAAAAGATAATTATACATATAATGCATCTATTTGTATCAAAAGAAGATGAAAATAAAAAAGCATAGTGAAAAAAAGCCTTATAAAAAATTAAAAAGGAATGATATTCCATTTAGACCAATATCAAATAAATTACTCGAGTGAGAAGAACTTGAATCAGTTTGGCAACAAAGAAAAAACATTAATAAATAATTCCTTTTATATGAAGGAAAAATTGAAAGGTAAAGGATGTTTATGTGTTACCAAGGAGTAATAAATAACTGAATAATCTGATTCATAGAAAATTGCCAGTGTCAACTCCTGTTCAACGTGATACATCATGCAGATCATTTTACTCAAATAGAAATTCCTGGCAAGCTTGAACTGAAAGTGGATCCAATTCAAACAGAGTCCACTTTATTTACCCAAAAGCTCCCAACATCTTCTAATTAATTTTGATAATACGGTTCTTCTGGAATAAAATGACAAAGAAAACACTAACCTCTTGTTTAGGTGGCTCAGTTCCAAATGTTGCTCCCATGGCCAACTGGCTGCTTGATTCCTAATCAACCAAGTAGAGTCTTCATAAGGCAGCTTACAGTTTTAATGCCACATGCCATCTTTTTAAAGACCAATTAATTTATAATAGAAAGATACCATAAATTCTGTAATAAAATTACCGGATGATACTCAAGAAGATTGTAAATGATTGTCAAGCGTATTGCCTCTAACAACTCAGGTTCCACAACTTTCCTTCCAGTAGACCTGCAAAGCATCATGGCCGCTGAACTCATAAACCATCAATTGAACAAATTATTAGCTTAGGAAACAATCTTGTAGAGGAGCTGCCAACCATATCTAGGAAAATAGAAGTAACATGGAAAGAGATAACATACACTTTAGTAATAGCAAACTTGTTGTGCTTGCCAGAAGAGTCCAAACATACACTAGCCTTGACAACATTCAGACCTAGATTCTTAAGTGAGTTCATCTACAGACAAAAAGAAGAAACTGGTTAGCTTGAATATAGAGTCACTTGCCCTGCCGGGAAGAGAATAGAGAGAAGAATGTAATATTATACAGTGTCAAGAAGAGCCCCGAGACGATCACCAAATGTTACTTCCACAATAGTTGCATCCGGGTCCGAGTCCTGATCTATTATTACTTTGGGAGTAGGAACTGTATCAGTCTCACTAGAACTCCCATCCTGTTAACCCAACAATTTTAAAGATCACAGATGCAATTCTAGACAATTGCACTGAAATAATTGTGCTTCCCTACCTCCACAGCAGTTGGAGGTGCAGCTCTAGGAATGCTCACAGCTAGAGATGATAATCTGACAGTTAGCAAAGAACAGAATAAGCAGCTGCTGATCACAGGAAAAAGACTAAGAAACAATAACAAATTGATGTCAAGGACACATTTTTGAGTTACAAGGTGAAGGATGGTCAATTTCAGAGTTCTATATACAGATTTATATGCAAAACAATCAGTACTACCTGCTTATCTAACAATTGCTTATCAGAAAATTTTGACAACAAATCTATTCATAGAAAATTGATCTCATTGCCGGTTCATCCGGCCCATCACATTAGTTATAGTTCTGATGATTATAAATGAACAATTCACTAGAAATTTGGAAAACAATAAAATTAAGACCCCTTAATGAAATTTTTTCAACCCAATATTTTCAATCTTGGAGATTTTATCAGGTACATTTTTCTTGTAGCTAAGAAATCATTAGTGAATACTATTGTAGAGGTCAGATTTTTATATGCACTAGGATCACGACACGTGTCCCACCTCATCAGGACTGCTGAAGACAGACGACAAGATAAACTCGCAGATCACTTTTTAAGCATCACTCAGCCGTTCGTGAGGTCATCCCTCCTTCCGAGGAAAGCTCCGCCCAGAGAACTCTCATACTCCGAGCACCATCCAGCCGTTCTTGAGGCAGCAACTCTTGCTCCAAGCGAGGCACCCACAGCAGCCGGTCTCATTGATTCAATTCAGCTAGCAAGACTCTCATGATTCCCGGAGTCAGTTACGCTGCCAGATCATCTCACGTTTTAAACATTGCAACAACCTCTGCTCCAGCACGGACAGTTACAATCGGAAGCATGGACCACTCACAACAGTCAACGGTATAATCCGGATGATTATGAAGAAATCCCAACGTGTAAATCCTATCGTTATGGAGATTCGTGATATCCGCATCTTTGTTACAACATGCAGGGTATTTATACAGTTGAACCTCCATCAAGCAAGAGGACGGAATGAAGAGATTGTAAACAGAGTATAGCTCTACTGAGTTCACTGTAACATCTTAAAATAGTGAATTCTCCCTTTCTTCCCCGTGATTTTTCTCAAATTGGGTTTCCACGTAAAAATCATGTCTCCTTGCCTGCTCTTTATGTGCAATTCTCTTCATTACCTTTATTCCCAGTGGTGCGAAATCGATCGCTTGATCAATCGTGTCGAAAAATCTCCACCACATTTTGGTGCTTTCATTGAGACTTGAGTCCCTACACTCAAGATCTCTCCCCATAACTTTCCTAAAAAATCCTCTTCCAAATCAACGATGGCTCAAGAAAGCGAATTGTCAATGATGCAACTTCTAAAGACAAGGTTGTCGCAACCGCTGGGGGCAAGGCCTCCCTGCCAACCAGTAATCAACCGCATATCAAGGACATTGGCTTCATCTCACCGCAGGAACCTTTCGCCAGTGTCCAGCCATCTCGGCAACAAGAAGATCAGCTTTTCCAGATGCTCTACGAGATGAGAGAGCAAATGAAAGAACATCAACTGCAATCCGATCGTGAGCGGGAGCAGATGGCGCTCGATCGTGAAAACATCCTCCGTGATTACCTGTATAAATAACAGACCCCTCCCTACGATGAGGGGAGGACGATCGGAATCCAGAAACCCTAGCATACTAGAGAAGCCCACATGTAATCACCATTGTTATAGTAGAATTCTTCTCTCTCCATGGTTTTTCTCATTTCAGATTTTCACGTGAGTTATGTGTGTTTGTGCTTCCTGTGATTTCAATTTAACTATCTCTCTTCATTATTTTGGTGCATGAATTAATTCCTAAAGAATTTACCCATTGAATTTGGTGCTTTCGTTGAGAGATTGGAACCATACCCTTGAGATCTCTTGCTATCCAATACCCTAACCCCACCACAAAAGACCCTCACTCAACAGTCATGACTCACAGGAGTACCACCCGACACGATATCAACGCTTTTGACGAACCCGATCCATCGACTCTCTCCCGCGGATAACTCATCTACATGGTACTCGATCTACGATGACGGCTGGACAAACACCGAGCAAAGGTTGATCGCAAGCGAGAACTGGTCGTCATCCATCGCGATACAGTTGAACGTAAGTGTGAGGCAGTAACACAGGTCATCACCAGCTACTCACGCAGATAAAAGTTCTGCAAAAGGCGCAGCAGTGGGTCATCGAGTTAGGTGCTCAGGAGATTTTGGTGGACTCTTCCCCTGAGTTCAATCAACACCCCACAGCTCCGACTGACCTACATTTCAAGCTAAATAAAATGCGCCCCAAAGCGGCTGTTTCACATGAGGATCCCGAAAACCTTCAAGCTTACAACTCGAGGAAGCGCGCAAGGAGGCATCGGGCCCCAACTCCCAAGGACGCTTCCCAACGATGGCGAAGACCGAGGACTCCACCCCTTCACCCCTCTGAACCTCCCGATCGATCAGATCTTCCACAATCATCAAGCATCAGCCCTGATTGAAACTCCTAAGATAGCCAAGCACGATCCAGATTTCCTGAAAGCAGGAAGTTGCTCCTTTCACGACGGTCAGAAACACGCCACTGCATATTAATGGGCCCTCAAACGACATCTCGAGAACCTAATTAGACAAGGACATCTGGACGAGTTATCCTTGACTCGGAGGAAGATCCTGAGGCCCCAGCCGAAATGGTCGACTGAAACATTCGCTCCGTAGCACCATCCGGGATGGGAGACCACACCAGGCAATGTGCTTCCCATCCGAAGTGACATCACGTGTAAAATTGCGTAACATTTAATAAAATTGTGCAAACTCTTTTATTTTTATGATCGATATCTTCTCCTGGTATGACGAGCATAATCTAGACAGATTTTTCACCCTGACCATTACCTATAGTGAGTTAAAAACCTGTAGGGGTCCTACCCTGACGACCCCCGACAAACAAACAAAGACACAAGGCATCACACGAGAGCGCAAAAGCAGCAATTTATCACACA
Source organism: Agave tequilana (assembly GCA_038442645.1). NCBI lineage: Eukaryota > Viridiplantae > Streptophyta > Magnoliopsida > Asparagales > Asparagaceae > Agave > Agave tequilana. The sequence continues at coordinate 102,959 of JAVJIF010011305.1, forward strand.
GAGAAAATAAATGATACATCTCTTTATCACATTCATCCATACAAAAAGTGAGTTAGCCTCATTATCCCCGCTACGACCACTATCCCGATCCGCTGACCACCTTCAAGATCTCTCATGCCAGCCGCCAAAGCTCTCAACACGATCGGTCGATCTCCCGAGCTGACGACCCGACCCCCCGGGTCGGGAGCTGGGACCCTCGGGGTTCCGCTTATCTCCCTTTAGCCATCCTTCGACGCTCTCCACCCGGACGCCAGATCTAAGGGCTATAACCTCAGAGCATAATTTCTGCACCTCCTCCAATTATGTTCCATGAACAAGGCAAAGATCATTATAACGATCCGACTGGCGTGAGATTTTAGCTCTCAACTCTTCCGCATCCTTGTGTCACAGCTTTCTAAGTTACTCCGCAGCACGCGGATCTCGCGCTTGAGTACCAGTTTCTCTGAATAGCCCCTATCGATCTGCTTCCGAAGAGAAGAGATCTCTGACTGGGCCGAAGTCAACTTTTCCTAGAGATCAGACACATCCTCTAACGCCTTCTGTAACTCCAAAAGCCGGCTCAAGAGCTTCTTTTCAAGCTCTACCTTCTCCCCCTCAGCGAAGCACTAGCCACCAGTAGCTCGCGCCCTTTTTAAAGGACCTTGTGCACCCTTTTCTTGAGACCTGCCACGGTCATGTTGTGAGAAATGAGCTCATGATCCAGCTGAGAGGTTAGGAGATCGAGTAGTTTGAGCTCTACAAAGCGAGAAAGCTCAGGAATCCCCGAGAGCTCCCCCACGACTACTTTCTCCTGTCAGGCATTCAAGAAGTCTAACAACGATCTGGGCTCATCATCTAGGTCTATTTCCACCTCTTTATCTCCTTCCCCAGGTCCAGATCCCTTGACCTCCTCTGGCGGCTCCTCGCCTGAAAAGCCAACCTCATTGAAACCTATGAGAGGAGAGGACATCCCCAGCCTCCGAAGGCTCTTCCTCTGATGACCAATCACTGAGTCAGAAGACGGGCAGAAAAGGCCCGCCGGACCAGCATCTACTACAGCCTTGAAACACAAAGGGAATAAGACATTCAAAAAGGGGTGAAAGTGAAATCACCTAGAGGGGGGGTGAATAGTGATGGCTATATGTAAATGGCACAAATGCGGAATTTAAAATTTAACTAACACAATTAGCTCAAATAAAAGACTTGCAATAAATGAAGCAATTTATAGTGCAAGAAAATAAAGGAGTTGAGTTTAGAGAGATTTGAGCAAACGCAAACACGCAGATATGTTTCCGAGGTTCGAGCCACGCTCTACGTCCCCGCCTTCACACTTGAAGGATTTCCACTATTGAAGATCCCACTGGACCACCAATACAAGGACACACTTGTCCTATCTCTCGTGATGCCGCAACACCACCCGGAGCACACTAGCTCGCTTGAGGCCGATGCCTCTACAACTTCACTCAATAAGAAGATGATCACACTTGATCAAAAATTGCTCACTTGCACAATCCTAGAACCAATATGTAGATGAAGAATTATGGGATTGTGTAGTGCAAAAGCTAGAAAGAAGTAGAGGTAAAGACTTCAAATGGGTGTCTAGAAATTTAGGGCTTTTGGAGAGAAAATCTTTTCTAAATGAAAGCCTTTTGAAAACTTGTAAATCTTTTGAAAATCTCTTGTAAAAATGATCTTAATTGTTTTTCTCATCATGTTAAAGTGACCTCCTATTTATAGGGGTCAAAAACAGCTCTAGAGATTCGTTGGGATCAAATCCCAAAAGAAAATCTGTCAGAAAATAAAGCTGTTAGAGTCTGTCAGAAAATCTGACAGCAGCCAGTCGACCGGGACGGTCGACCGCCAACGGTCAAAAATCAGACCGTTGGGGATCTACGGTCGACCGCCCGGTCGACCCAAACAACCCGAGAGCACTGCACAGTGCTCGGTCGACCGAGACGGTCGACTGACACAACATGCACAGAATTTTGCGCGCCGGTCGACCGGGATGGTCGACCGGTTTCTGTCAGTTCTGAAAAATCAGAACTTCCAGAACCCTGAAACCTGGTTTTTTTTTGAGTTGGTCTTGGATTTGAAGTTTTGTACCTTGTAAAGCTTAGAGTGTGAGCCTATGTCACTACTCTAACAAGTTTGAAACATTTTTATAAAAACTTCTTTGATAAAACTTGTTTTTCCAAATAAATGTTTTTCCAAAAACTTAAACTATTTTCCGAAAAACTTAATCTAAACATGTTAACTCTAAATTGAAAATAGAAATTAAAAATCCTTTTTTGAAGTCATGAACCAAATTAAAATGTGTGTGTAAGTGGTAATCCCATAACTCTACTTCTAACATCTAGGTTTTGACAAAATATCTAAAATGAAAAATACAAATACAAATCTTGGTATTCTTCATAGTCTTGATCTTGACTTGGTCTTTACTTCATCGTCTTGTTCCCGAAGCTTTCTATTGTGCTTGGCTTGGGAATGCAAATCTTTGGCGAACTTCAAACTTGTGAGTCTTGATTGTGGAGCCGTCAAATCAACCTGTTTTAACCTGAAATGCTTTTAAACAAGAATTGTTAAATACATAACTAGATATGGTTTGTTATCATCAAAATATCCATCAAGATATAGGGCTAATGGCCTTTGGGCCAACAATCTCCCCCTTTTTGATGATGACAAAACATATTTAGTTATCACAAATATTTTGGGTGGAGACTTCAAGTGAAGCTCCCCCTCAACACATGCATATACAAAAAAAATATGCTCAAGCATAGACAAATCTCAAAAGAAATGGTGGGTACATCCATAACACATATATCCATGCTAGATAAACATACTCATGTCATAAAAGTACTCATGTCATAAAATAGAAATGAAACACACATGTCCACAAAGCATAACCAAACAAGTACATGTCCACACAAACATAAATACAAGATAAAGATGTTCAACAACAGAAAAAAAATATACACAAAATATGGAGTCTCTCTCAACAAATAACTCTCCCCCTTTTTGACATCATCAAATAAAGGGGAGGTCACTCTCATCACTCGGCACCACCAGCATCGTCGCCCTCATCGTCGTCATCATCTTCGTCGTCCTCTGAGAGCTCTCCACAGTAGTGCCTTCAGCCATGGTCTTATCTCCATCATTGTCTTCCTCTGAAGAAGAAGAAGAAGAAGAAGAAGAAGAAGCGGCCTCCTCTGGATCAACGCCAACCACCTTAGGCCGAGGTGGGGGAACAGAAGAAGAAGCTCTGGTAGGAAATGGAGGGCCGGTGGAGAGAAGGGGACGAGCAATGGAAGTGGGATCAGGAGAAATCATGTCGAATTTCGTAAAGAGTGCCTCAAATTGCGTATCCATGAATCTCATGGAGTCAGCAAAATAGGACATATCGTTACGAATTCCTAGGATCTGTGAGTTCATCTCCGCACGGAAAGCGGCCTCTTGTTGGAAACGGGCGTCCATCTCCGTACGAAGAGCTGCCTCTCGCTGCTCAATCCAGGACTGGTGCTCCTGAATCTGAGAGCGAACCTCAGAAGAAATCATGGCCTGAAAATCTGAAGGTAAGACAAGGCCAGGAGCAGAAGATATCCCTGGGGCCGAAGAAGACCCAGGTGCTGATGAAGATCCAGGAACAATAGGAGGAGGGAACAGGAGGTTGCACAGGAGCGTGACGACGCAACTGAGCTTCCATCCTTTTCAATAGAACTCCGTCAATGTCTATTTGAGGATCATCAGAAGTCTCAGAAGAAAGATCGAAGCCTAGAGTTTTGAGAAGACGGGTGATGATCATGCCAAAGGGTAAACCCCTACCGGACATGCGAATCTGGTCGGATGCCATGTGGGAAGCAATGATACGGGAAACATTTATCTTAATTCCTCGCAAAAGACAATAGATAATCAAAGGCACAGGACCCCTAGCATGGCTATATTCACCAGATTTAGGGAATATGTTATAGAAAATAATCTTGGCTAGGACTTGGGAAGTGAGAGTGAACCTGCTCACAACTTCGTTCCTGACCAAGCCGGGTTTGTCATCCCCGTGAATCAATGTGGATGCGGTGAGCGCAGACTCACCCTCCGGAAACTCATAATCATGAAGGTCATGGGAATATATATCAGCTCCACCAGGGGAGAGATGTAGGATATCAGCGAACTGACCAATGCTTATGTCAATGTCCCTGCCTAGGACTCTAGAGAAGATACGGTTTCCATCAAAAGAGAGATTGACATAGAAATAAGGCACGAGGGATGTATAAACTTGTTCTTTAATGGTTAAGAACTCGTTTAAGGAGTTGTTCTGCAAAATACGGGGGATATCAAGATGTTCAAAGTCTTGAATAACTACAAATCTCCCTGAAATGATGTTCCTCTTGGAAAGATTGATATAACGATTTCCAGCAAGCTCATTTATAAAGGTTCTTTTAGGTTTAGGAGTGTGGGAAGAAGTATGAGCTACTGATTTGCCTTTCTCAGTCCTAGTCCTTTTAGATGTAGACATGTTTTTGAAGAAAAAGATGATTTTTAGGTTAGGGCTTGATCTAGAAAGCTTAGAGACCTAAAAATATTGACAAATAGGTGAAGATCTTAAAGCTAGATAGCAAGAACAGAAGAGAAAATCAGATTTTTACCTGAAAGATGAAGAACCAAAACCCTAGATCAAGAAAACCTGAATATCTTCGATTCCTGCGGATGGGAAGACTTGAAATTGAAGATCCAGCACTTGGAGATGGAATTTGAAGTGGGTTTTTAAAGGATTTTGAAATGATTGAGAGATTGGAGAGATAGAGAAATTTTTGGAGAAGGGGAGAATATGGGTTCGTCGGCTGAAAGAGTGAGAGAGAGAGGAGAGAAAAGTGAAAATAAATAGCAGTTTAGGGCTGAATTCGACGAACGGTCGACCGGTCGGTCGACCCAGAAAACCTGAGAGCTCTGTAATCTCAGAGCGGTCGACCGGACAGTCGACCCAAGGATCCCGAGAGCTCTGCAAACTTGCAGCGGTCGACCGGGTCTAAGGACGGTCGACCGATAACAGATAAAAAATAAAGGCAATATATTTCAGGCGAAATCGGTCGACCGCGCCAATATACGGTCGACCGTCTTTGCCTGAAAGACAGTCTGCAGCAACAGCCAGAAGGAAAAATTTAAAAATAAAATTTAATTAATACAAGGATGATATAATTAAACAAACAACATGTTTTAATCTTCATTAAGTCAACTTATCAACCAAAATTACATACAAGACATTTTATTTTAATTTTTCATATATACTACAAAGTTTTAGAGATGTTGAAGCCGAATACCCAGTGACGGGTTCTGAACTTCATCCTCTTGATTCCTCTTGAATGAGTTGAGGTGCGCAATTGACATCTCTAAGGTATTTGCTTTAAATATGAAAATTTTTACAAAAATTAATTTTTAGTTTTTGAAATACGATGAGTACATAGATATATCATGAAGACTAGATATGTGGACATTCACAAAAGATATCAAACAAAAAAATATGGCATATACACAATTGAGATAGAAATGTAACTCTACATTAGCATATGTCTATAGAGCACAAAAATAAGCTAACACTTCTATACATTTGTATATATATCAAACAAAAAAAAAATTAAACTTTTAAATGGAGAAGTTACCGAACATAGGCAATCTCTAAAATATAGGTGCCTCCACGATAGCGATGCAAGCTTGATGTGATCATTGGGCTTTGTTGCATCCACCACCCGGGCACCGTTTCCCCCTATGTCTTGGAGGAAGTAGATCCACCTGTATCAACTAAAATAGGTGGGTCTTTTGGTACCCAAATTTTCTTGGGTCCTATTGGGTTAGTACCGGGGCGAACCCAAACATGTTTGTTATGTACATTATGCTTAGCAAACAAAATTTTTCTAAATGGCCTTTGCGGCCACAATGCGTGCAAATGTAAATTCTACCACTACCATACATGTATGCATGTTTATGTGTGTGTGCATGTTTACGTGCATGAGCATGGTGTGTATGTTTCCCTTGGGTTACTCCCTTAGGAAATCTTGATGCAAATTTATTAAGATCAAAAGCACACTTCTTTAAAGTGTTATCCAAATTTTCAACACGTTTTTGAATTTCCACAAATTCATTTTTATTACAAGAAACCATGGGGGTTTTTCCTTTATTAGCCAATTTATATTTATCAAAGTCATTTTTCAATTTTTCAAAAGCAATAGATAAAACATTCTTCTCATTAAGACAAGTATCAAGTTTATTCTTTAAAATCTCATTTTCCTTTTTCAATTTTTTATTATGAGATTGAGAGATCTCATATCTATGTTGTAGTTCTTCGAAAAAATGTGCAAGTTCATCCATTATAAGATCATCATCTTCTAAAGTGTTATCAAGGGTTACCTTAGAAGCATCCTCACCTTGTGCCATGAAGCACATATGAGCGGCGTCGTTCTCCTCTTCGGATTCTGACTCCGTGTCATCCCACGTTGCTACCATAGCCTTTTTCTTCCTTGGTACATACTTGGAGGTGGTTGCTTGGAGAGCGGGGCAATCCGCTATGAGATGTCCGATCTTCTTGCAATGGAAGTAAGGACCGGGTTCTTCTCTCTTCTTTTCAAACCTTCCTTGAGGTTTCCCTCTTCGGAAGTTGCTTTGCCTCCCTTTCCTGTAAAACATTTTGCCTACCTTCCGGATAAGCATGGCAAAGTCCTCATCGTAATCCTCCGATGAGTCGTCCTCTTCAATAGTGGTTGGAGTGGCTTTGAAGGCGATTGTTTTCTTCTTGGGTGCCTCCCTTTCTTCTCTTACCTTCATCTCCATCTCATGGGTTTTGAGATTACCGATGAAGCCGGAGAAGTCCATCTCCTCCCGATCGTTAAGCTCTTTGAGAGTGGTCGCCTTGACTTCCCAAGCTTTGGGAAGAGCTCTAATGACCTTGCGAATCTTTTGGTCATTGTCGATCGTGTCACCTAGAGAAGATAAAGCATTAGTGATCTTGGTGAAACGAGTGAGCATGTCATCAATACTCTCACTTTCAAGCATATAAAAATTCTCATATTGAGAACGAAGCAAGTCAATCTTGGATCTCTTGACTTGTGACGTTCCCTCATGAGTCACAATTAAAACATTCCATACTTCATATGCAGATTTACAGTTAATAATGCGTGAGAGGTCATCTTCATTAAGGGCTTGGGTTAAAGCATATTGAGCCCTAGCATTAGCCTCATAGTCCTTGGTAGTGTCCTCGGACCATGATCTCTCATCGGTGAGAGGCTCTACAAATTCTTTAGTTATGGCCCTAGCTACCCTAACTCCTAGGGACTTAAGGAAGAGGTTCATCTTGACCTTCCAAATAGGGAAGTTCAAGCCATCAAATTTAGGTGGGGACTTGATGCTAGAGAAATCAAGTGAAGCCATAGATGAATAGTAAGATGCACAAAATATGAAGAATGCAACAAATAGTATAGCCAATAACAAGGATCTCCCTAAGGTGGTTAAACCAATACTAGGGTTAGGCTCTGATACCAATTGAAATCACCTAGAGGGGGGGTGAATAGGTGATGGCTATATGTAAATGGCACAAATGCAGAATTTAAATTTAACTAACACAATTAGCTCAAATAAAAGACTTGCAATAAATGAAGCAATTTATAGTGCAAGAAAATAAAGGAGTTGAGTTTAGAGAGATTTGAGCAAACGCAAACACGCAGATATGTTTCCGAGGTTCGAGTCACGCTCTACGTCCCCGCCTTCACACTTGAAGGATTTCCACTATTGAAGATCCCACTGGACCACCAATACAAGGACACACTTGTCCTATCTCTCGTGATGCCGCAACACCACCCGGAGCACACTAGCTCGCTTGAGGCCGATGCCTCTACAACTTCACTCAATAAGAAGATGATCACACTTGATCAAAAATCGCTCACTTGCACAATCCTAGAACCAATATGTAGATGAAGAATTATGAGATTGTGTAGTGCAAAAGTTAGAGAGAAGTAGAGGTAAAGACTTCAAATGGGTGTCTAGAAATTTAGGGCTTTTGGAGAGAAAATCTTTTCTAAATGAAAGCCTTTTGAAAACTTGTAAATCTTTTGAAAATCTCTTGTAAAAATGATTTTAATTGTTTTCTCATCATGTTGAAGTAACCTCCTATTTATAGGGGTCAAAAACAGCTCCAGAGATTCGTTGGGATCAAATCCCAAAAGAAAATCTGTCAGAAAATAGAGCTGTTAGAGTCTGTCAGAAAATCTGACAGCAGCCGGTCGACCGGGACGGTCGACCGCCAACGGTCAAAAATCAGACCGTTGGGGATCTACGGTCGACCGCCCGGTCGACCCAAACAACCCGAGAGCACTGCACAGTGCTCGGTCGACCGAGACGGTCGACTGACACAACATGCACAGAATTGTGCGCGCCGGTCGACCGGGACGGTCGACCGGTTTCTGTCAGTTCTGAAAAATCAGAACTTCCAGAACCCTGAAACCTGTTTTTTTTTTTAGTTGGTCTTGGATTTGAAGTTTTGTACCTTGTAAAGCTTAGAGTGAGCCTATATCACTGCTCTAACAAGTTTGAAACATTTTTATAAAAACTTCTTTGATAAAACTTGTTTTTCCAAATAAATGTTTTTCCAAAAACTTAAACTATTTTCCGAAAAACTTAATCTAAACATGTTAACTCTAAATTGAAAATAGAAATTAAAAATCCTTTTTGAAGTCATGAACCAAATTAAAATGTGTGTGTAAGTGGTAATCCCATAACTCTACTTCTAACATTTAGTTTTGACAAATATCTAAAATGAAAAATACAAATACAAATCTTGGTATTCTTCATAGTCTTGATCTTGACTTGGTCTTTACTTCATCGTCTTGTTCCCGAATCTTTCTATTGTGCTTGGCTTAGGAATGCAAATCTTTAGCGAACTCCAAATTTGTGAGTCTTGATTGTGGAGCCGTCAAATCAACCTGTTTTAACCTGAAATGCTTTTAAACAAGAATTGTTAAATACATAACTAGATATGGTTTGTTATCATCAAAATATCCATCAAGATATAGGGCTAATGGCCTTTGGGCCAACAGAAAGTTGAAGATTCAACTATTCCCGTTCAAAAGATTACACGGATCTTTATAAACAACGATAGAAAAATCAAACAAGACAAACTCTTAATCACTCACTTGCCTTTGTCTTTGCCTTTGCCTTTGCCTTTGCAAGAGGCCTTGGAAGTGGGAGCTGGAAGAGTTGCTTCCTCGGGGTAGCCCGGGCCACTTGCCCAACGTCAGGAACAGCCGGTGGAGGGCTCATCATTGGGGGCACACCGTCGCTGGACGGAGTATTCAGAGAGGTTTCCTCTAATGTAGCAGATGAAGCACCAGCCACCCGCCCAACGTCGGGAGCAGTCGGCAGGGAGCCCGATGCTAAGAGTGTTGCATCACTAGACGGAGCATTCAGAGAAGTCTCCTCGATAGCATGGGCATCGCTGCTTTCAGGAGGATCCTGACCTTCCTTAAGGAAGGACGCAATATCAAGCGAGTACCTCGGAGACACCCCACGCTTCCCGCCCTCGTACCCCTCTTTATACTTCTTGATTTGAACACCTTCAGCGTATGTTGACAATTGGCTACAGCCTCCTGCTCACACGCTTTAGCTTCCTCGAGGCAATCTGTACCCGATTCAAGTCATCGGTGAGGCACTCCCTCGCCTCCTTGAAAGTATCTCGTCCGACCTCAGAGCAGCTTCTGCCTTGTCTGCACGCAGCTGCATCTCCTCAATATCCTGTCGAGCTTCTAGCAGTGCAGACTACTTCTGTTGTAGTTCAGAGTCCCTCTTCAGCACCTCTGGCCGCTTCTTCTCTCTAATGCCCCCCTAAGCTGCACCACCTCTTCCTCCCGTTTAAGTGGGCCGCCACTTCGCGGCTTAAATCTTCTTTGAGCCATCCAATCTCTTCAGTTGCCGCCTGGCCTGTAGTACCGAGTTCTTTCATCCTCCGACGCAAATCAGATACTTCGCCCTCTCTTCCCTTCAGAGCATCCTGGTGGTCATCCAGCTACTCTGAAAGGGAGCCACGTTCTGAAGGAAAACCAAAATTAAGCGGTACTCAAACAAATAACTTAAACAAGGATGTCAGGTTACTTACACTGAAAAAATCATTTTTCAGAAGACATTTTCGCTCCTTCAAAGGCTCGGCTTTGAGTTGCTTAAGCCCCCTGAGGTAATCTCCGTACCCGAGGGCCACCTCCACATCACCCCTCCGGAAGAACAACCCTAGTTCCGCATAGCGGCCCGTCCCGATGACGGTTCTTGGGATTGTGTGACGGTCCCCTGGGAATCGACACCACCGACTGTCCTTGCACGCTCTGCAGCCTGTGGATGCTCAGCAATGTCCACTATCTCAAGACTATGTGAAGACGGAAGCATGACCTCATCCACAGTCAGGGTGCGATTTTCTCAGCCACGCTCTCGAGGAGCAACTCAGTGGTAGGAGGCTATACAGGCATCTCCGGGGCTGTATCCACAACCTCTTCAGTGGTTTCAATAATGGGTGAAGCCCCCCGAATAATATCTACACGGTGCGAGGATCCAACATAAGCCTCCTCAGCCTCAGAGGACCGCTCCACGACGGTGGGCAGAGGAGAGGTTGCGGCTTTGAGCAAGCGTGTCATCCCCCTCGTCAGACTCATCGAACAAAAGCTGAGCTTCTTTTCCAGGAGAAAAGCAAACGTTGAGAAATAGTCACTGCTAACAGAAAATAAAGAAAGCCAGGATCTACCTCGGGGCGTGGGACATGCGGAGACTGTGTGTAAGCCCTCTTCCCTGTAGTGGGAACCATCCGTCCCGAGACCCTCGACTCCCGAGCAGGTTCCTCAGGCTCAGAGGTGGGCTGAATCTTACTCGAAGTCGCCACCTTCGGGATCACCGGAGGTTCAGGAGGCTTGTCGGGTCTAACAACCAACTCTAGGTGTGGTTATTGTAGTCAATAACCGTCAACCTCCTCTACTTCACCTCAACATCAGCGGTAGGCAAAGCCCCATAAGGGCCAAAGTCTAAGTTCCAGGCAAGCGAGACTGCCCCATGCTCATCTTCAGATTCGGCCTCTCATGGACCAATTAACCCGAACCACGACATCCTGTATACCATGGTCATTGTAGACCATATTGACAATAATTTTTCAACGCCGCTTTGGGGGAAAAATAGCACGCTCCTTGGATAATCTTTCTTAGCGAATACGCGGCACTGAAGACCTCGAGAAGGCACGCTTTAGAAGCATACAGATCACAGAGGGCCTCAAACCATAGTACCGTGCGCCAGGTTACCACTGATAACTGAGAGGGGTGACTTTGTAAAAAGTCAGAACGCTGCAGACGAACTTCGTCATTGGCAGCTTTAACCCCAGTGCCAGAACCTGGAGATGCATATATACAACCTCCCCTTTAGGCAAGGCTGAGAAAACGTCAATAGTGCGGGGCAAAACTCAATTTTAATCCCAGATTTAAATAAAATTCATAGTTAGCCAAGTACTTATCTACTACCTCTGGTCATGGAAACAAGAATAACCGAGTTCTGAGAACCAAGAATCAGAAGAGGGCAAGAAAGTAGGAGGCATAGAGATTTAATAAAATACCCAAACCCCAGATAGTTGCCTTCTTAAACCCTAGGGAAGTGAACTGTCTCTCAAATCGAGGCCTTACACATATATCGGCGGATTAAATCTAAGTTATTGCTCCAGATACGTGGTACCCCACCTCGAGCGGCACTTCAAAAAGCGATGATCACATGATCGAGATTGCAGCGGATATGACGCGTATTTAAGGCTCTGCCAGCCTACAAAGTGACGGACGCCACTACGAGACAAAACTTGAAATGACAGCAATCGACATGTGTCCAAACCCGAAATTCTTATCTGCTCATCTCTTTCTATTAGAGTCCCCGAGAACTTATAACCCTCGAGGGAAGTTTCCAACTTCTCACAAAGAAGAGAGGAAATGAGGCATCTATAATGGTCACTTTTAACCCGCTTAACATTGTGACATATGTCTATCTGACCCCCAAGGTGCACGACGCGTGACCACTTCCAGAATACCTGATCCTGACTCTCCGTCTAATTCAAACTTCAAACGAGTTGGGTAGGTGAAAGAAGAGATAAAATTTTGATTGAAGGAAAACCTTAACCTTTAAAACCTAATCATCATCCAAACGAGATAGTTGCTCCTCGGGGACAATTCGTCCTTATCTACAGTAATGCGCAGACTACCAGATAGAGATAAACTTTCCCTATCTCGATTCAAACCGAGATATTCAGCTCAACCACCATCAACATGAGACTTTAGTATTCAAACTGAGTTAGACCCATCACTTTATCTTGTAGAGATTACGGGCCTGTTTGTTTCGCCGCAAAACGCCGCAAGTCGTAAATCGTAAAACTTCTTTTCCATTTTCTACTATTTGTTTCGCTGCAAAATAACTTATAAAATGTAACTCTATTTTTCTCACTTGCAGTTGCTACAGTTAATTTTATGTCATATAAATCTCACTTTTACACCCACATTTTCTCATCTGCACCTGCTACATTTAATTTTGTGATCATGTAAATCTCACTTGTAATATACTTGCAGTCCAAAACAGTTACTTAGTCAATATATAATTAAATATTATTAAATATTTTAAAATTTTAAAATTTTTAATAGTGTTTAATTTCTTATCTAATTAATTAATTATTTTATATTTGTAATTTTTAGTTTTTTATTATTTTTAATATTGTTTTTATTATTTAATATTTTATTATTTTTATTTATTATTTTTATTTAATATTGTTATTTAATACTTTATTATTTTATTAATATTTATAACAATTTTATTAATATTTTTTTAGATTTAATATTTTATGAATATAACAATAATATGCTTTAATATAAAATTACTATATATTTAATTTATTTTTTTCTTATAATATAAATAATTACTTTAGTAATATTATAACATACTTTATTATTTTATTAATATTCTATTACGTTAATATTGTAATAGTAATTCATTATAATAGTATTATAATAATAATTTATTATTAAATTTATAATTATATTTTATTTTGTTTATTTTATATTTTTATAATATTACAATAATATTAAATAAAATTTAATATTATAATAATTTTTAAGTATTTTATAATATTATAATATTATAATTTTATTTTGTTATTTTCCTAAGATTTTTTTAATATTTATTATGTTTTATTAGTATTCTTAAAATTTTATTAATGTTCTTTAGATTTTCTTAAAATTTTATAATTATTTATTTAGTTAATATTTTAGTAATATTTACTAATTATACTAATATTTTATTAATATTCTTATTATAAATAAAATATTAATATTATTAATATTTATCTCAAATTTATTAATACAATTTAATTTTCAATAGTAGATTTAATTTAATAGTACAATATTTAAATCACTGCTAAGTTAATTTTGTGGTCAACTTTTTTACTTACACTTTTACATTACCAACAAACACCGTAAAACACAATATACTTTCACATTCACGCTTTCACTTTACCAACCAAACATCGTAAAACACAATATATATTTCCTGCTATAGTTCACTTTTTCATTCTCATTTTACGACTTACGACTTACGACATTTTGTGGTGAAACAAACAGGCCCTACCTGTATAAATAACAGATCACTTCCAACAAGGAGGGGGAGAACGATCGGAATCAAAAACTCTAGCATGCTCGAGAAGTCCACCTGTAATCACCATTGTTATAATAGAATTCTCTTCTCTCTCTGTCTGTGATTTTTTCTATTTTGAGTTTTCACGTAAGTTCTCTGCATTTGTCCTTATTGTGATTTCGATTTAACTCTCTCTCTCTCTTCATTATTCTGGTACGTAGATTGATTCCTTAAGAATTTACCCACTGCAAACACGTATATAATTCATGTTTTGATCAAACAAATACTGTGAAGTCCTTGAAAATATAAAATAAATCTTGTACAGATCTAACAATCATCACACAGCACCAGATCTACAAGTAAAGCTCATAAAAAATCATCCCCAAAATAGCCAGCACCAACTCCTACAGTGTCTAAAGATCAAATCTTCGTTAGCAAATAAGGGAAAAATAGCACATAAACAAACAAATTCAACTCAATTTGAATCCCAAATGGATAATTTCATAAACCCAGCAACAAAGTTGGACAAAGACCCAAATTTCACGCACAATCTCAACTCACATTGCAGAGAAAACTAGTACCTTCCTCCTCTAATGGGAACCGAAGAGCGAAAGCTCTGATAGCCACCGCATTTGTGAGCATACAAGCAGTTCTGAGCTGATTTCAGGCCAGAGCAGACCGTGAGAGCCCCAGAAGCCATGGCCACAGCCATTGGGAGAAAGCCCAGAAACCAACAACACTAACCCTCCCTCCTCCCTCTCTCTCTCTCTCTCTCTCTCTCTCTCTCTCTCTCTCTCTCTCTCTCTGCGTGTGTGGAATGAAGCGAAGTGAATGGGTGCTAGAAGAACCAAGAAGAAGAAGGAGGGGACAAGTGGCGGGGGATGGCGTTAGCTATTGGAGTAACCCACAAGCCATCTATCTATCTTCTATCTATATTTGTCCATTTGTACGCTGGAGCTCGATCTGTCTCTCTCTCTCGCTCTCTCTTTCTGTTTAAAAAAAAGGTGGATGTTTTTAAGAGAGGAGAGAGAACCCATCGTTTCTATTGGAAAAAATGGGTACGAAGCCGTTGGACCGAGGGGCCAGATGGATCGGCCACCACCACCGGCTTTTTGTTTTTGTTTTCTTTCAACAATTCATTTATCATCACCAATATTTTTTCTTTTCTTTCATTTTCTTATTTCTCCATTCTTCTTTTTTCATTTTATTTTTTTAAAAAAAGTTTTTACTCAGAAGAAGGAAAAGATCAAAAGATAATGAAATATGAAGTTTCTTTTGTCAGCGGTAAAATCTAAAAGATTGCATTTTCTTGTTTCAAAGAATAGCAAAAAGATATTTTTGAGGTCAAAATCACGACCTTTAGGCAGTAAAACTCTCTTTCATCTCAGTAGAAGTTGTGAGCTCGACATTTAAGTCTTAACCTAGAGTATTTCTTCACAGAAGGAAAAAGGATACGAATTTCTTTCAAGAACTAAAAGGAAGACTTGCATGGGTTAGGGTGTCAAACGGGTCGGGCCCGGGCCGCCCCACGTGCCAGTATTGGCCGGCCAGGTCCGGTCCGGCCCGTGACCCGACTGGACCCGTATCAGACTCGGCCTCGTCTAGATATTTTTAAAAAAATAAAAAAATTATTACACATACTAAATATATTTGTCTCTCTACTATTTATACAAATGTTGGGTGGTGTAGTTAGTCATTAAGCTTGTCTCATTCACACACTTGAGGTTTGCGGTTCGAACCTAGACATTTATTAATTTTTGATATTTTATTTTCAGAGGAGTTGGAGGGATGGCGGCGGAGTGGCGGGCAGCGTAAGTGGAGGGGTGGAAGGCGGAGTGGCAGGCAGTGGAGGAGGGGGTGGCGAAGTGGCGGGGAGAGGGGCAGCAGGGTTGGAAGGCGTGGCGTGGCTGAGGGAGGGGCGGAGTGCCGTTGGGTCGGGTCGGGGCCGGGGCAGGGTGGGCGAGCCGCGCCAAAACCCAGTCCCAGGCTTGGCACAGGGCTTGGCACGACCCGCTTTACCCAAAGCCGGTCCATTCCATGGGGGAGCCAGACCCAGGCCGGGTCTGGCGAGGGTACCACTCGGGCCGGGCATGCCGGGCCTATGCCTAAGCGGGTCATGCCCGTGCGAGTTGTCGAGTGGGACTGGCCCAGTTGACATCCCTAGTAATGGTAGATTGAGAAATAGATGATACTAAAGAATTACGAGGTTGATGTTGATGATCTATCACCGATCAAGTAACAGAGAAATACCGAGTAGAAGATTCGGCAGCAGAAG